>CM031243.1:357260234-357457734 GCA_018340775.1 Taxus wallichiana var. yunnanensis | reverse complement strand
ACAACCAATTTTAATGCAAAATGGGTCGCTTTTCTCTCCAGCATGGTCAAAAATGTCATAGCATGGGTTTGTAAGGACCTCCATGCTATTTTAATGTAGTTTCATTCAATGAGGGATGGCTCCCATGCATTTTGCATGTTTTCTCTCTCCTGGGCTCGACCCATGGACTGTAAAAGCCAGTTTTGGCTCATTTTTGAGGGTGAACACTTTTTTGAACATTAGACTTCTTCTTTCACCTGAAAACAAGTGAATTTTGTAAGTATCAAGCCTTTTCAAGGATTGTAATAGGTTTATACCTCTTTGATGGTGTAATGCAAGGGATTTTTACATGGAAATGACAGTGCAAACTCTGTGAATGCTTTCAGTCCTCTATTTGTATTGTTTTTACTTCATTTTCAGATCTCTTATTGCATCTTATCAGCTTGTGTATGTTTTTCATGTTGCATTTCATGGATTTGTGCCTATTTGTATGAGCAAAAATGTTCACCACTCCTTTGGTGCATCACCATCATTAGGTTAGTTTCATTTTCTGCATTTCTTATCCCTGTCTACTTGCAAATTAGGGTAAAATTAGGATCTGAACCTCTGCAGTTGTGCAAATACTAGATCTAATCAGAGGAGTTTGAGGAACCAACCTCTAACTGAGAGATTCCTCTCTCATTTTCACAAGTCCCACACTTGGAGAGAGGTTTCCATGTTGTGCAATCACACTGGATGCCCTAAACATCAACTTAGAACCTTGATTTGCATCCAGGGGTGCTGCTGATTTGCAACAACAGTTTTGGCACGCCCGGTGGGACCTTAGAGGTCTCATTTTTATTGCAGCAAAGTTGATGTGCATCTGCTGCAATTTTCTTGCTTGAAAAGAGCCATAAATTGCACATCTCGTGACTCCAAAGGGAAGAATCAACTCGGTTTCAAGCAAAGTGCAGGCCTCGAAAACTCATGAGAAGAGTCACCACAAGGTCAAGAGTCGGAGAAGAAGAAGTGTTGTTTGAATACCCGCAGTTATCTCCAAGAAGAAGGCAAAGAGGAAGAAGGATTCAAAGGTCTCCATCTCCACCAAACAGAACTCTCTCAACTCCTCCACTGGTAGGCCTTTCATTCACCAACAAGGGTTTTAAGACCAATTAGAATGGCACAAAACAACCCCTATGTCAACTTCACAGCAAAGCAGCCCACTTGCCCTCAATGCACAACATCCAATTCCACCGCAGCCTCAAGAACATTCCATACTTCACCGGAGAGAATCAGACTACTCCAGGTGATCATGTTAAAGATATTGCCAACCTTTGTGCAATTCATGAAATCAATGAGATGCAAGTGGCTGTCAAATTGCTGGCATCTTCCTTCAAGGGGAAAGCATTGCAATGGTTTAGAGCCTTGGAGCTGGTTCTATCATGAATTGGAACCAGCTATGTATAGCACTTCATGAGCAATTTGGAGAGAAGGGAGACAACTTGTCTCTTTGGAGCAAAGCCGACAACCATCAAGAGAGCTCCCAATGAGCAACTGATCGATTTCAACTTCAGATTTCAAAAGACTTGGGAGAGAATTCCAGTGGCAAGTAGTGCCAACAAAGCAGAAGGTGCTTTTCTCTACTATCTCAAAGCTCTAAATTCTGATATTTCTATGTTGATTCAGTCCATGGGAGGCATAACTATCCCTATGGCTTATAACATTGCCATTAGGGCTGAAAATTGTTTGATCCAAGCTGGAAAACTAGCCCCTAGACCTCCCATGCCATTGTTTCCAAGTTTAGAGAGCCCAAACACTAATCAAGCACCTAATTTGGCTCCTTCTCCCATTCCTAGAAATCAGAGTTCAAATGAAGCTTCTACTTCATCTCCAAGTGCCCCAAATGAGCTTCAAGAAGTCATGAAGCAATTGCAAAACCTAGGCAATGAGCTGGTTACTCTCAAGAGGCAACAAGCCCAAGGTTTTAGACCTTCTTATCAGCCCCAAGCTCAGCCTAACAGGCAGCCATATCAACCACAAAGACCACCTAATCCAGCTGCAAATGTGAATCAAACAAGGCCTCCTGCCAATAGGCCATTTCAGCCCTATAATCCAAATGCCATATCTGCCTCTAAAGCATTGGTGCCAACACAAAACAACGTTGCTCAGGAGTATGATTGGTGTTTTCCATGCAATGAACCTCATAACCAATCCATGTGCTTCAATGGTGCTTTGAATCAAGCATTAATGGTGACAACTACTGGTGTGGAGGGTGAGGGCAGTCAAGGAAACAACCAACAACAAGAAACATTCCAACAACAATCAGCTCCAAATGACACCACACTCGTGAATTGGCAAGCAGAGGATTTTTGTGGCATGAATCAAGTAGTTTCTCAAGGTGTTGCAGCCAACACAAGGTCAAAAAGAAGGAATTTGGGTGAGGAACAACCATTAGCTCCAACCAATCTCCAACCTTCCATGGCTCCACAAGTGGTTGGCAAACAAAATCCAATTGTAAACGCACAAGGGCAGCCAAGAACAGCTCCTAGGCCAACTCAAATACCAGTTGTTGCTGCCCATGTGCAAGGAGTGAATATGCAAACCAAGGGACAACAAAGAGATCCTTCATCACCATTCAGTATCATTGATCAGATGAAGAAGACAAATGTAAATATATCAATGTGGGAGTCCCTATCTATCCCAGGCCAAAGAGATTTGCTACAAGCTGCCATGAAGGACTGGCCAACTTCGAATCAGCAAGTTCAGATGCAAGAGAAAGTGCTCACAAACGCTGCCCAGCCTAAAGGGAATCATGGAGGACAAAGCAAGGTAAAATGTTGAAGCCCCCTCCTTTCTATGTTTCGTTAATCATTGGAAATCAGCTAGTGCATAATTGCATGATAGATTCCGGGGCAAGTAGCTCAGTGATGCCTAAACAAATAGCTGATCAGCTAGGGCTCCAGTATGAAACCATATCCAAAGGGGTAGTGCAGCTGGATGGGACAAGCAGAATAATAATGAGTGATTAGAAACTTGAATCTTACCTGCATGCATGTCCAAATGTTGTTGTTTTACAAGATGTATCGGGCCATAGACCTTCCACCACTCTTTGCCCTATGCTTGTCAAGGGACTTCACACCAAGATCGAGGATATTTGTCTACTGATTGGTCACACATGCTATTCAGAACAAGGTATGGAACCAAAGCTACAATCAGGTCTGAACCTATTGCAAACTTTCACATTGAGCCTTACACTCCAAGTCAGATCAATGCCAATTGTTCAACATTTGATCAAGAAGATCACCCAAGCACTGATGAAGCTGACACTAAGGTTGGAAGCATCCCGGATCTAACTCTTGATGAATGGGCAAACAAAGTACATGCTTTTGATCCTTATCAAGAAGTAGAAGAATCTGAGCTAGGGGTCTATTGCATACATGAAGAAAATCAGCCCATTCCTAGCATCACCAAACCAAACCACAAGGATGAGAATGAGGTATGGCAGCTATTTTTTGATGGATCAAGGAGTAGACAAGGTGCAGGAGGTGGAGTTATGCTTGTTTCACCTCAAGGAGTAAGGTACTATTCAGCTTTTAGGTTTCAGTTTGCATGCTCTAATAACACTGCTGAATATGAAGCCTTGGTGCAAGGGATGCATTGGGCAATCAAAAAGAAAATAAAGAACTTGCAAGTCTTTGGTGACAGTGAATTGATTGTAAATCAGGTCAAGGGACAACATGCTGCCAAAAATGATCTACTCAAGTGCTACAAGAACAGGGTGTGGGACCTCATGGAAGATTTTGAGGGTTTTGGCATCAAATCCATTCCTAGGAAAGAGAATCAAGTGCCACGACAGCTTCGCAAAAGTAGGGGCAGCCTTTGACATTGTGGAAAGCATTCAACAAGACAAGGTACAACCAAACATCCACGTGATTGTGAGGCCTTCAGTGCCGGATAACAATGTCAGTTGGCAAGTGTTTGAAAATGACCAAGCAAATCATCCATTTTTCGCAAGAAGAAGCCGAGTTCTCGCCTAAGAATCAAGAAAAATGGAACAAGCAAGATGGTGACCAAGTGGTACAAATTGAGAACTAACAAGCTGCCCAAGGGACTTATCACTTTGGAGTCCATTTTTAATCCCAATGATCAGTTTAGAAAGGAGAAAGCAAACATTCAAGTCAAGAGAGAAGATTCAAGATCCATCTTGGTGGAAGAGAACAAACCATTGTAAATTGGAAAGATGGCAATCGAACAAGAAAGGTATGAGTTCATATAACTTGTCAAGAGTTCCCCGATGTGTTTGCTTGGAGCTATGAAGACTTGAAAGGTTTCAATCCCAACTTAGCTCAAAGATACCATTGAATTGGATCCAAATACTAAGCCCGTCAAAGTAAACAAAGACCAGTCAATCCACACATGGAGCCTCTCATGAGGAAAGAATTAAACAAGCTGATTGAGTCAAGGATCATATTCCCAATCAAGCATTCTAGTTGGGTTGCCAATTTGGTTCCAGTCAGAAAGAAGAGTGGGGAAATCAGATTGTGTGTTGACTTCAGAGATTTGAATAGAGCATCTCTCAAGGATCATTATCCACTTCCTTCCATGGAGCAGATTTTACAAGTTGTTGCTGGCTCCGAGAGGTTTTCACTACTTGATGGCTATTCAGGGTATAATCAGATTATGGTGAAGGAAGAAGATCAGTTCAAGACGGCCTTTACAACTAAATGGGGAACTTATGCATACAGGAAAATGCCATTTGGGCTGTCCAACGCTGGTGCTACCTTCCAAAGAGCAATGGACATGGCGTTCAAAGGTTTGATTAACAACATGGTGCTGATTTACCTTGATGATATCACTGTTTTTTCCAAAAATGCAGCAGACCACCTCTCTCATTTGAGACAAGTCTTCACGAGGTGCAGGAGATTTGGAGTGTCCTTGAATCCTAAGAAGTGTATCTTTCTTGCACATGAAGGAAAGCTCCTTGGCCATATTGTCTCCAAAGAAGGATTAGCAATTGATCCAGAGAGGGTTGAAGCCATAAGAGCACTACCATTGCCAAGCCACAAGAAAGCCCTTCAGAGTTTCTTGGGGAGGATAAACTTTGTTCAGAGGTTTGTCCCAGATTTTGCAGCCCTTGTCAAACCTATCACCAAAATGTTAAAGAAAAGCATGGCTTTCAAGTGGACAAAGCAGAAGGCAAGGAGAGTTTTGAAGCAATCAAAGAAGCCATCTCTCAAGCACCAACTCTCATCAACCCGGACTTCTCCAAGGATTTCATCCTCTATGCATTTGGAGGTAATGATACTATTTCTGCCATTTTGGTACAGCAGAACAAGGACAATGATGAGCAGCCAATTGCTTTCTTCAGCCAGAGCCTAGATGACTATGAGGTGAGGTATTCTTTTATTGAGAAGCATGTACTTGCAGTAATTAGAAGCTTGAAGAAATTCAAGCATTTAGTCTCAAACAACAAGGTCCAGTTGCTGGTCTCTCATGCTGGGGTTAAAGACTTCCTCCTCAACAGGATTTGAATGAGAAAAGGGCAGGTTGGATCACTCGTGTCATGGAATATGACATTGAGATCAAGATCACCAAGCTGGTAAGAGGAAAAGGATTGTGTGAGCAGCTGATTTTGGGGAAGAAAAAAGAAGTATGCAATGAAGAAGAGGCTGTTTTGATAGTTCAAGACAGCCATGAGCCAAGTGGCACTCAAGAAGAAAATAATGTTGTCCCTACTCCTTGCTGGACCCAAAGTATAATACATTTCCTAAGCACAGGCCTATGCCCTCGGAGATGAACAAGACCCAAAGAAGACACTTCAGATTGCAGGCTGTCCCATATGCCATTGTTGATGGAGTTTTGTTCAAGAAAGATGTGAATGGAGTGCTGCTGAGATGCATTAGCACAAATCAGATTCATAGGGTGTTGGAAGAGTTCCATGGTGGACCAGCTGGTGGTCATTTTGCACCGAGAGTGACAAACTCTAAAAATTATGAAGGCTGGTTATTATTGGCCCAAGATTTTCAGTGATTGCTTTGCATGGATCAAGAGGTGTAAGAATTGTGCATTCTTCACAGGAAAAGAAAGACTTGCTGCCCTTCCATTGCATCCAATCTCAGTTGACCAGCCATTCATGCAATGGGGTTTGGACTTCATTGGAGTCATTAATCCCAATTCAAGTCAAGGGCACAAATGGATTTTGACAACCATGACTACTTCACCAAATGGACTGAAGCAGAGCACTCAAAGAGGCAAATGAGTCCAGCATATTAGACTTCTATGAGGGGATAGTAACCAGATTTGGCATACCTGCTACGATAATCTCAGATAATGCATTAGCATTCATTGGATCCAAGGTGACTGAGTGGGCTGTCAAGAACGGGATCTACCTAAGTACTTCATCAAACTATTACCCTCAAGGTAATGGCCAGGCTGAGTCTACAAACAAGAACTTGTTGAGGATCATTAGGAGAACTCTTGATGAGAATCAGAGGTCTTGGCATACCAAGCTGAAATCAGCCTTATGGGCTGATAGGATAACCCCAAGAGATCCACAGGTAATTCTCCATTCAGGCTTGTCTATGGAAGAGAAGCAATCTTGCCCATGTCACTTGAGTTGCCAACATTGGAACTCATGAAACAGTTGGAGCTGTTGGAGTTTGAGCCCATGGAGGTGAGATATGCAGAGTTGATGGAGCTACAAGAGATTAGAGATCAGGCATCCCAAGCAATGGAGAAGGATCAAGCTTTGATCAAGAAGACCTTTGATAGGAAGGCCAAGGATAGATCTTTTCAAGTTGGAGATCTAGTGTTGAAATGGGATGTGGATAGAGAAAAACCGGGAAGGCATTCAAAATTTGATGCCATTTGGAGTGGCCCATACATGGTCACGAAGTGCAAGAACAACAATGCTTTCCAATTGGCTTCATTGGATGGTGAAGAACTGCAGATTCCAGTCAATGGAATCTATCTCAAGCATTGTTTCTAAAGGGGAATTCTCCATCTTGTAAATATTAGCTTAGGTTTCCATTCCTTCAAGTGCTTGTGCACATTGTTTTGTCTGTAGGTTAGTTTTTCTTTCCCTAAGTGCTTTGGCACAACTTGCTGTCCCTGGAGATGTTTTGCAGTCCTTGTTTCAATCAGGTGATATTCCATCTTCCTCCTTGCAACATTCTAAGTCAGTTGGGGTTCCAAATAGAAAATTTGATGACTCCATGCCCAATGGACTACTTCAAGCAACTGGTATTTTCATCTAGCAGGCAGATGACCCCTCTGAGTCGCCAAAATTGTTATCCAAAATGTGCCCCCTGCTCATTTTTGTGGCTAACTCCTTGTGTTCCTACCCCTCTTGTGCCTCAGTCTTCATTTTTTGATTTTTAGGCACTCAAATCTTTCTGGAAATGGCACCATCAGATAGAGCTCTCTCTCAGCTTTCCAGAAAGGTAAAGTTTTCCTCCTAACTCCTCATATTTTTCAAGTTATGGCTCGGCGGAGTTTTTGTGGGAAATTTTCCCTTTGGAAGCCCGCAGCCAATAGGAAGCTGCCACGTGTCCAGGAGCCAGTGGGGTTCAGAGGAGAACTTGGAAAATTTTCCAAGTTTTGGTCGGAAATGCAAAAGGAAATTTTTTGCCCGGGCCCGCCAGGTGAATCACAGTGTGACACGTGTCACAAGGGGAGGCGCAGTAAAAAATTGGCTAAGTGTTTTTGCCGAAGTTTTTCAAAGGAAAATTTTGGAGGATTGGCCCGAGCCAATAGAAACATGACAGGTGGCAGAGGTGGCGGGAGTTCGCAGCATGGGGGGAGAAAGGAAAAAGTTGCTAAGTGTTCGGTGAAATTTTCAAAGTGAAAATTTGGAGCAGGAGGCCCGCGGCGAATGGAAATAGGACACGTGTCCTATGGTCCTAGAGAGTTCGGAGCTCGGGTGGAAAATGGAAAATTTGGCAAAGTTTTCGCCAAAAATTCAAAGGCGAAGGATGAGCCCGCGCCTATCATCCAACCAAATCATGCCACGTGTCCCGAAGTGGCGGGGCGCGGGGGAAAAATGGGAAATTTTCCCAATGAAAAAACAAAGAAAAATTCTAAGGGATCGGCCCGCCCCATTTTCGCCAACTGCCAATCACATGCCACATGTCCAAGTGGCACAAAAACATCAAGCCCCGCGAAGGAAGAAGGAGGGAGGAGTCAGCCGACCAACCAGAGAGCGACACGTGTCCAAGTCGCGGGCCCGACAGGAGGTTTTTGGAAAAAATTTCCAAAGGCAAAAACAAAGGGAAAGTAGTCAGGAAGGGCCCATGCCCAATTAAATCATGCCATGTGGCACCCAAGTGGTGGAGCGTGGGGTTTTTTTGAAAAATTTTCCAAATGCAAAAAGGGTCAAAATTTCAAATTTTTGCCCGCCGATCCGTTTTTTGGGCCGTTTTTGCCCTAAAACTTCAGACCTCCATAACTTTCGATCCAGAGCTCAGATTTGCACGTTCTTTATATCAATGGAAAGCTTATGAAATTATCTACATGATTCCATGGTCAATTTTGAATTTTGGTTCAGTTTGGAGAGAGAAAATAAAAACACTTCTGGTACGTGTCCATGGCCAGAAATGACATTTCAACAACCAATTTTAATGCAAAATGGGTCGCTTTTCTCTCCAGCATGGTCAAAAATGTCAGAGCATGGGTTTGTAAGGACCTCCATGCTGTTTTAATGTAGTTTCATTCAATGAGGGATGGCTCCCATGCGTTTTGCATGTTTTCTCTCTCCTGGGCTCGACCCATGGACTGTAAAAGCCAGTTTTGGCTCATTTTTTGAGGGTTGAACACTTTTTTGAACATTAGACTTCTTCTTTCACCTGAAAACAAGTGAATTTTGTAAGTATCAGGCCTTTTTCAAGGATTGTAATAGGTTTATACCTCTTTGATGGTGTAATGCAAGGGATTTTTACATGGAAATGACAGTGCAAACTCTGTGAATGCTTTCAGTCCTCTGTTTGTATTGTTTTTACTTCATTTTCAGATCTCTTATTGCATCTTATCAGCTTGTGTATGTTTTTCATGTTGCATTTCATGGATTTGTGCCTATTTGTATGAGCAAAAATGTTCACCACTCCTTTGGTGCATCACCATCATTAGGTTAGTTTCATTTTTTGCATTTCTTATCCCTGTCTACTTGCAAATTAGGGTAAAATTAGGATCTGAACCTCTGCAGTTGTGCAAATACTAGATCTAATCAGAGGAGTTTGAGGAACCAGCCTCTAATCTAGAGATTCCTCTCTCATTTTCACAAGTCCCACACTTGGAGAGAGGTTTCCATGTTGTGCAATCACACTGGATGCCCTAAACATCAACTAGCTCACATAAATTTAATGATAAATAAAAATTCCTCTAAGAATAATATGGTGAAAGATGAGAATTTTCCATCGCACCATTTCAACTCTCTTCACCATTCAAGAAGTAAGTTTTACAAGGAACTTAGAAAAAGAACAAGTTTATAAAACATATTCCAAATACAACTCTTAAACAATATTCCTCCCAATATAAGTTTTACACATTGTTCCAATAATATTTCCAAAAATAATAACTCGATTTAAATCATTGAAACTATTACGACACATAATAGGCTTAATAATACAAATTACAAGCATCCCATAACACGAGAACAAAATACCCAAAAACTAAATTTTTAATCAACTCTCCTCCAACCAAAACACTTCAAGAATGTCTCCAAGTTTATCTCCAAGCTCCACATTTATCAAGTGATCCAAACACCACAAAGAAAGGCTTGTAAACCTCCCAACAATAGGCATCATTACATGCTTATCTCCCAAGAGTATGCATGCTAACCTCAACTAAACACCTGTGGGAAAGAGAGATAACATACTCTTTGCTAAGATGCGCAAGTAAAATAACAATTTATCCATCTTAACCAAATAAGAAAATAAAATAAATAAGAAGCCAATCTCCACCAAAACACAAGATGACTCAAACACCTAAAGACCAAAACCAAAGGAAATGGGAAGAGGAGAAAGATGAATCCCAAAAACAAATTATAACATGTAGTGTCAAGATCATCCTCCAAATATATATAACTTCACACCTCCAATAAACCCACCAATCTCTTTATTGCTCCACCTTCTCCTCCTTTTCAAGGCTTTTCATGTCTTGCATGCTTCCTTTTCAAGGATAAGAGGGGGTGTCCAAGCCAAATGGAAATGTCTCCTACTTCCCCAAGGAAAGGAGTAGAATAATAATATCCTTCATGGATTCCCCAAGATGTTATGAGAAATGAAGAGAATACCCCTTCCCCTTCCCAAATCCACTCCCCATTAGGTATGGAGGGACAAAACTAAAAATACGAACAAGATAAAGGATAAAACAACCAAATTTCAACTCTCATAACCAAACAAACATTCCAAACAAGATCGATTCAATACCATTAACAATAAAAATAAATAAAATGAGTGAGACCTACCTCACAACTAAGACAAATTACAAAAGCTCCCAAAGCTTCAAATGGACTCCACAACAAGCTCCAAATCCAAGAAAGCAAAAGAATCACTCTCAAAAACTCCCAAAAACTCAAAAATGAGGATAGAAATAGAGTAAGTTCTCCCAATCACTAAGCCCATGGGAGGGTGATATGTGACACCGTTCCAACTAGGCACATGCTACTCATCAAGTTCCCCATACAAGTAACCACACAACAATAAATGCAAAGAACATAAAATTCCTAATACAATCCCTCAAAAGCATGCTACCAAATCCCAAAGTCACCCACAAGAGACAAAAGAGAGGAAGGATGGTGACTTGAGAGAGCATTATGAGAGGGAAAACATTTTTGGGTTTATAAAAGTTCCCTCTATCCATAGGTTAGGTCCAAAGGGTCATTTTTAAGGTAAGAGAGACCCCAAGCTTTCCAAACAAGCCTCCAAAATTCCACTTTTTGCCCAAATCCGAGATTTGAGAGAAAGTGGAGCTTTTAAGATGTTTGGTGGTCCCCCCAAAAGCAAGGTTAGGTGATCCCAAGACTCAATTAAACACTTAACAATAATAAACTACCCAATTACCAAAAGCACCAACAAATGAAGATTAAGCCATAAAAAATCTAAACAAGAGGGTTAGTTAACACCCATTAATTTTTGCAAGGTGAGGGAAGGTGAAAGAATAATAAATATGACCAACACACAAAATTAAGGTGACCATACAAAACCAAAATACCGAATAATAACAAGGTGCAAATAAACAGGTGATAGGTTCGAATACAGTGAGCTTATTCATATTGGTGGTGTTACATCCGAGTCTCATGTTCTCCTTGTGGCGCAACTTGTAGTCCCGCACACTCAACACAAACCTCATACTTGCTCTATCTAAAATCAAACAAAGTAACAATATGAATAATCATGGTAATATAATAAATCTACTTGATTAAATAAAATATGCCACATCTAACTATCCAAAAATATTTAAAAATATGATCAAAATCCATGATACTTCAAATATAGAATCATATCTGTCTCATCACATAATCATCAGTATAATCAAAACTAAACCACGTAAAAATGTCTATAAAATGGATAAGCAATGAGTGTCATAAATAGTGTCATGTCAAGTGTGAGCGTATCATAACAAAGACGGCGATAAAAAATTAAAGCATCTAAACAACAATTAGTATAATCGAAGTGTCCAATGTCTCCACATGAAATAATAAATTGATCATAATGAGTCAACAACACGTAAGGAAGAGAAAAATGGTGGAGGCTATCTATAAAGGACAACACATAAGGAAGATGAGTCATCCTCCTCCATTGGTTTCATATAAATGTCATTTTCTACTATATGAACAAGTGGAGGCTATCTATAAAAGCCAAGATTTGATCTCAAAACATCACATCAATATTTTATCCTTCCTTTGGATCCCAATATCTAAGTATATTTGTGTGTTGGGAGGAAAAATTAGCATTTATGCTCCTAATTCGTAGCAATTGACCAAGTATAAAAATGTATGTCTGCTTAAATCAAATGGTAATGGAAACCATGATCTTTGTTGTTTACTATCAGTACACTCCTACAACATTCATTAGTTTCCAGTCCATCTCAATGGTCAGCAAACCTATCAACTACATATATTTGGAGTAGACAAGGAGGTTATACATCCCTCAAATCCTATCACGGTGAAGTCATCATAATACCCTTAAGATATCATCTCCAAGATGGAATTATTCATTTTGATTGAGATTTTGGTCATTTACCAAGAATGATTGCATAAACCACATCTTCGAAATAATTGTATATATAAATCATAAAATTTTAGTACTTATGGTCATACAAATAATTATATAATACATGGATGGGGTTCATGTGTGGCCATGAAGGGAAAATATGGGATTGAAACTTTAGGTACACGAGTATGCATCAACTACGTATGATATCATGTATAAACTATATGGTGGAGGGCCTCTAGAATATTTCCATATATCCTCCAAATTGTGTGCAAAGAGGCAACCAAAACCAAGAATGTAATCCTCTAATATAATAGTAAGAGAGGAGCTCATGTTTGGTTCACATGTTTTGTAGTTCTAGCTTCTCATAATCTATTTGATGGGGCCATGTATATCCTAATTTATAACCTAAAACTTGAAAAAGGAAGTTTCAAATTGGTTTTTATATTTAGAAACAAAGGATTATATACCTAATATTTTTATCCATCCTCCCAAACATTATGCCTCTTCACAATAGCATCAACAACCTCTTGATTATAAATCACTTTTGGATCGTGTAACTTATAGAAATCCCTAAACACGCATTCCCATACCGCTTTATGTGTTTGTAGGGTAAAACCGAATGCCATTTTTAATGTATGAAGATCCAAAACATCCTTACAAAAATACTTACATGGATACACCTATAGCTTAGAACCAACTTATAGAGTCGAGAATCCTAATAATTTTTAATTATGCAATATAATCCTTACTTAGGATCTTAATCATTCTTTTGGTTGGATCCTCTAAATTTTATACCTCTTAATACAAAACATTATGATATCTAAATTATTTTAGCATAGAGGTTACCATTAAGATGTCTATGAATTTGAGTTTTGCCAAAGTTGAACGGGAAGGAATTGCACTTGAAGAATTCATTAAATATACCAAATTGCTCTTTGTTGTTATCCCAAAAATGACAATTGAATATTATATATGATAAAATCAAAATTTTCCTTTATAACAAATCTATTGATTAAATCATATTTTCCATATTTTCCATTACTCCTTTAGATTTTATGAGTAATCTCTTTATTTTGGCAAATCAGGGAGCAATCTTTGCAGCTACTCACATTATGTTATCCATACTTTAAGTGGAATTGATGGTAACCTCATGTGTATTGAGAGTTCAACACCACTTTATGAATTAAAGTATTTTTATTTATCACCATCCATGTGTCCGAATCCTCAAGGTTATAATGCCACCCCATATCTTCCTTTATGATTTTCCCATTTAGTTCTTGATTTATTAGAAGACCATCATTGGTCCATGCGTCTAGATCCTTGACGGCCATGTTGACCAAATTCAAAGTCTTTTCCCTATTAAAACTATGTTTTCTTGATTATCTAAAGGCTTGTGATTGGATCTAAGTTTAACCTTATCATTCCCTTTCGCTTATGGGGTTCCCAACATCTTAGCAAGTTGTTTCCATTTTGTAACCCATGTAACTATAAAAATGTGGTTTTCACATGTGTCCAAATCTCTCGCTTTGATCTAATATGACTTTAATTTTCAATTCATCACTTCTTTTGCCATGAAAATGAGATTTTCAGGCTTTTACGTGTCCAAATCCCTAATACTCTTGTTTTTGGGGTCTTCAAATTTATTTGAAACACTTGGTCAAAGACCTAGGTCTAGGATTTGTTTCCACACACCCTATTAATCAATCTAGTTTTACACAAACCATGAAATAAATTTTATACACAAATAAAAATAATGAATCAAAACGATGGGATCTAAAGTTCACGGTGTTTTCACCATGTCAATTAACAAAAAAGGATAATGATCAATACCAAAAACATGTGATTGGTTGAAGTTTCAATCAAGTTTTCTTTTTTTATAAAGTGTATAAGGTGCTCATTGAAACCAACCATAAACTAAAATTTTAATGGAATTTAGAAATAGTGTTTCGAACTAAATTAGTACCAAAGGGCATAATTTTAATAGTTTATTTATGCTAAGTTTCTTGGGTATCCCTTAGGAACATGATCAACAAGAAAGTTGTACAAATGTGAAAATAATAAAATGAGAGTTTCTAAACCATGAATGATCAATTTGGAACTTTTTATTTGAATTTTATCTTCTCCTTTTGATTTTCTTCTTGTGTTATTTGTTTCATTTAGTTTAACATTTATTTTTCCACATAATAAATATTGCTAAAATTTCAAGAGGGTCCCCTTTTTTGTGAATAAATCAAGGGTTTGTTGATTATAAAAAATGGTGAATATTGTGGGAAAATAATACCAAGTGTTTAGAACTTAGAATCATCAATTTAACTAACTACGGAAGACAAATACAAAAGAAAAACAACATATTTCTAATTCATAAAGACCAAGTAAATGTTATGATTTTATCGCATGACATACTTGGTCAAAAAAATATCCAAGGGTTAAAAGAGTGATATGTTTATTGAATTTATCCTCTTTTTAAAAGTTTATATTAGAATGAGAAATATAATAAATACAATCGTTTATGCAATCCGATAAGGTTGGACATTTCTCTTTTATCAACTAGGCAACCTATAGCCTCAATAGAGATACATTTTGTTACCCTCTAAGATTTTATTCATTGATATCCATATGTCTGACCTCATTTTTGGCTATGTGAATTACCTTTATAAGATAAAATAATAAAATTTCATTGATCATTTAGTTTCATGTATATTTGTTTTAATTTTATAAACAATTGGAAACCAAGATTAACCTTGTTTTTATTATAAAAACCAAATGTATGTCCATCACTCATTCTACTCCTTACTATCCCAAAAAGTTAGTGTTTCATGTGTTTTTATATATAATTTTCATGTTTTGATTTTTTTTTAAATTCATTAAATAATTTAAAACTAGACTATATTATTTTAAATAAACAAAAAAATTACTAAAATCATATTCTTGAAACAAAAATTCTTCATTTAGTTTCTATCAATTTATCTGAAAATAATGTGTTTTTATTTGTGTTTCAAAATTTATAAAATAAAATAAAATTACACCTAGAAACCATGGAAAGCTAATATATGGAAAGAAAACAATTATTTAACTAGAAAGCATAGAAAATTATTCTAATTAAATAAAACATAAATAAAAGCACACTAATCTACTTCTACTCTTATTTATACTCTACATACTTATCTATCATTCATGTGGTGTGGGAAATGGTGTAGTCATAAAGTAATTCGTCAAATGTTGACCATTTACTAGAAATTATAAATCATTTCCCTAGAAATCCTTTAACCTGAATGCATTGTTTCCGTAAATTTCTTCTATCTGATAAGGTCTAATCCATAATGGATCAAATATGGAATGTTTAACCCTGTTTCATGGTCTTTATCCCATAACAAACACAAATCATAGAACATAAAATCTTTGATTTTAGCTTTCTTTGAATCTAGTATATTTATCTCTATTAGATTTGTTATAAATCTTTTGTGATGTGATGAGATTATGGAATCCTCCATTTTATGTGATAATTTTAATTTAAACCCATGGGTTGGAATTAGGTACGCTAATTGGAAATTGTAGATAGTTTTACCAAAATTGTGTGTTAACCCTTAACAACCATTGCGAGGAAAATGGTTTCATGATTGAAATGAAATTTTTTTCTTGGTAGTGATGTGGGTGAAGAGTGGGTTTGTTCCTCCATGGAATCTCTATCATTATGCATCTTAGTGTTTAATAAGCTATGGAACTTGTATGGAATTTACTATAGTGATACTATTGCATGTACTCTTTTCTATTAATATTTTCTTGTTCTTCTCTACTTACACGAGTGTTTTAAGAAGCAAACTTTTAATTATGGGTGCTATGGGATATTTCTTACAAATAAAATAGGGTTTCTTAAATTCGTATATTTATATTAAGGAAGATGGTACTACCCTTCGAGACATAATGGTGGTTAATTAATCATTTTAGTGTTAAAACCTTTCCTATCATTTAAATAGAACTTAAGGCGATCTTAGCTTGACAATTAGGTGATAAAAGCAAATTATGTAATTCTTAAATCTTTCTTGTCACACTTGCAATAAGTAATTGAGATTGAGACAATTTTGATATTTAGCTTTAACATCAAGTGATACCTTTGATACCCTTAGAAATAATGGGATCATGTTATTCTAGATATGTTTTGGTGGAAAGGTTATCAATGCTTAAATGATGTTTGATTAATTATAAAGCGATTGTTAGTGAGGATATATTTATGTTTTTTTAATCCTAGTCTAGTTAGGATATTGAGGATGAAGTTTGGACTAATATATTTTATTTATATGTTAATCTCTACTTAGTAGGCATAGAATATTTTTATGATGTATGAATTCACCTAAACGACCCAAAGTTGATGTTGAAGCTAATTTAGTGTTTTATTTCTTAAGTATAGTTTTTTTTAAATGATGGTAAAAAAGGTATTTTGGGAGCGACCTAACCTTAGTACAAAGGGATAAATGAAAGCTAAAACATGAGAATAATAAATTTAATCTAAAATCATATGAGGAGGGATATGGCCCCATATTAGTATGTGATTTTAGAGTGTCTACATTTGCCCCACTTTAAAGTGTTCTTATAAAGTAATAACGTTTTAGAAATCCTAGACATGTGCATATCGGTGAGTGAATGACATGGAAATATGGAAAATGTTTGGATTTTCCTCGTGAAGCATTTAGATGTCCCAGTGAGTAGGATGGTAAGGGAATGCCCCCTCAAGTGGATGGGTGACGTAGCAAAGCAATGGACAATTGTTTCATAAGAAAAAAACAAGGATTTTGAACAAGGATGGGAGGAACTGTGCTCATAGCATGAGCATTATTTAGAGAGTGAAATTTAGATAAACCTTATTTTGTTGTTGCATAATAAAGTTGTCACCATGATTATGAAATAATCGTCATGTGTAACCCAAATGCACATAAATAAACACACACAAGAAAGAAAAGATAAAAAGGAAAACAAATCCAATATACATTGTAAAAGTCTGCACCATAGCTATGAAGAAGCCAAGATGATAACATAATACATGTAATTGGTCCAAAAATTAAACATCAACAATGCAACATAACTTGAAAAATAAGACAATTAATTGTCCCTAATACGTGCCACAATGATGATTAAGCAAATGTAAATGCCCCCAAGCACTAAACTTATGAAATGCATTGGGATAGGATCATCTTGAAAGAGCGGAGTGATGCTTAGATACTCCTAATGAAATTCTTGTTGGATCTGCATTGAAGATTGATTTGAAAGTTGAAAATGATCTTTTCCTCTAAGTTATAAATGTATGAATTAGAAGAAGATGTAGAATGAGAGAAGAAATTGCCTCGGGTGAAGTTATATCGCAAAGGAAACAATTGATTTGTCTTGCCCCAATTAGAGTAATT
Source organism: Taxus wallichiana var. yunnanensis (assembly GCA_018340775.1). Taxonomy (NCBI): domain Eukaryota; kingdom Viridiplantae; phylum Streptophyta; class Pinopsida; order Cupressales; family Taxaceae; genus Taxus; species Taxus wallichiana. The sequence continues at coordinate 357,440,168 of CM031243.1, read as the reverse complement.
AACATGCAAAAGGAAGATGATGTAGAGTGATAGTCATAAGATTGGAACGATCACTAGGGTAACAATTAAAATTTTGATCTTATCAAGATTGTCTTGAATTGTTGAAATATTCGTTTCATGTGTTTTCCAATTGTAGGATTTTCTTGATGATTTTGAGTGTTTGTTCGAATTTTTATAATTTTGGAGATTTTTTTAATTTTTTGAATATATGATTTTTTATGGTTTTACAAATTTAGAAAAATTTGATGCAAAGAAGAGAAGCGGCATGTTCGTTACACTTGATTTATTATGGATAAATGATGATGTTGAAAGCATAAAAAAACATGTCAAACCCATTATGAACAGGAATTAACTACACCAAAGTTATATGTGAACTAAGATGTTAATAATTCACCTACAATTGGTCTACAATGACAAAGTACAAAAATAACAAACTAACAAAAGCACAAGTATCATCACATTATTGAAAAAATGCAACAATACGACACCATGTGCAATAACGAAATTTAATGACACTCCTAATGTGTTCATGTTGAAGAATTAGACATATATGAATGCCCTGAGAGCAATAGCTTAGAATACGAGAGGATTGGATTGGGCCGAAGAGCGAGTGATGCTTAGATACTCCAAAAATGCTCTTTTCGGATCCCATTGAAGTTTGATTTGTATTGGATTTAATCCAAGTGTGCCCCAAGAAAAGTTATATTGTGAAAGGGTAAACAACAACGATTGTTTTGCCTCGAGCATAGATATACACCATGGGTAAGAAAATTGATTATCGAAAGATGATCTAGAACAATCATGAGGAGTATCGTCAAATGTCGATATTGTTGCACTTGTGTTGATTTGGTTCTTTGAAATTTGGTCAAAAAATTTCTAAATGTTTTGTTTAATGTCAATTTTATATTGTATTTTATTTTTAAAACATATTTGAATGTTTTTTAATTTTGAACGTATTTGAATGTTTTTTAATTTGGAACATATTTGATTTTTTTGTATTTTTGAACACATTTGAATGTTTTTGAATTGTTGAACATATTTCAATGTTTTTGCATTTTTGACTCGGTGAAAGGGTGCATGGTCTGAACTCATGGTCAAACAATTGGAAGCATTTCATTCCATTGGAAAAATGTAGATGATATAGTGATAGGATGTCTCACTCCACTCGTGGCTCCACGCAACTAGGAAGATGTGAGGGCTCATCATCGAGAGCCAAAAAGGACGTGAGAATGAGGTGAATAGTGATATGAAAATGAAGATGATAGATGCTAAGACAAAAGGTGTAACAATGATCCATGTGGGAAAAACATAACTCATCCAAACATAGGATTGTCTTACCAATTCCAAGATGATTCCACTTTATAGGTTTTGACTAGACTTAGATCCATTGATGGCCTACTGATTAACAAGATCCGGTTGAAGGAATTGTTGTCTCTCTTAACATAAAAAACTTCTTGGGATGTTTTTGATTAAGCAATTTTGATTCATATTTTTTAAAGGCTTTATTTTGTTCAATTTTTTTCTTGAAAAAGACCCCCTACATCTTGCTTCATGCCACCAGTAAGAGAGAAGGGCTCAACACCAAAGAAAAACGTAGGCGAGTAAGGATACTTGCCTCTAATCCCAGCCTCACACTACTAGTAAGAAGTATGGGCTTATCACCGAAGATTGTGAAGGACGAAAGGTGTAATAATTTTATATTTTTTTGTATTTTATATTGATTTTTCCTTATATGTTGATATTGTGCTTGTTGGGAAGGAACATTCTGCCCCCAAGTCTCAGCCTCATGTGACTAATAGGATGCAAGGGTTCAACACCATAGAATGAGATGGACGGTCAAAAAGGTCCAAGTAAAGAAGTATGAGGTTTCTATTAAAGAGAGCTTATTTGAAAGGAGGAGTTGTCATTAGTAAGCTTTAAGACAAAACCGTAGGTAAAAAGATTTGAAATGGTATAAACCATAACAAGGATGAGACACACAATGCCTAAGACGATCAATATTAACATATATCATAAAGGTGAAGGTGAAATGTGGAGAGATGAAGATGTCATGATTAAGATATTTTCTAATGAATGAAACAATTAAAATTGTTTGTTAAATGAGTTAACCATGCAAGTGGCCTCCCCTAGTGTGGAGAGTACTCATGGAAGATGTTTTTTCTTCTATGTTTTTTATTTTCAAATAGTGCTTTAATGATGGGTTTGATATGGATTTTTATTCTCTTTTTATGCTTTTAATGTGTCTAAAATTTGGTGGATGATATTTTTGCAATGGACTCAGCAAGAAAGAGATCTATGTTTATGAAAGTTGAATGGTCCTAATTTACGAGACTTTGGTGGATGAAATCCAAGTAAAAGGAGAGAATTGAAAGATTCGATAAGTCTTGAAGTACTAGACTTGGGCAAAAAAGGTCCAAGACAAAGGAGAGAATCGAAAGATTCAATATGTTCAAGTACGAGATGTGGGCGGACAAGGTCCAAGTCATAGGAGAGAATTTGAAGATTTGATAGGTCTTGAAGTACTAGGCTTGGGAGGACGAGGTCCAAGCCAATGGATGTGTGATTGGATAAATATTTGATAAGATCAAAAAAATTATGTGATATTAGAGGAGGATTGTCGAGGGAGAAAACGTTGAAATTCCTATTCATCTATGAGTGAAAGAATACGAGGAAAGAAGAATTGATCTCTAGATGTACATCTAAGGTTCCTTATAGGCTGAGAGAGAAAACATTTGGATTGTGGATTAATTGATTTGATGAAATATTTGCAATTAAATCTTGAAAAGGTTGTGTAAGGATATTCCTAGGTATACGCACCTCGTAGAGTGCATGCATGTAGATGTCTTGACATGTAGGAATCATCGTTGATGATATGCCTGCAAGATTGATTGTTTGAGGTATTATGGACACGAGATGTTGCATTGTTGCAAGTTCCAAACTTGTTGTGGTTGTGTCTCAACAACAAGGCTAGAGATTTCAAGCATAAGAGCTAGCATTGAAACAATAGAATCGAGCTCAACAAAGTGTTTGATGATGGACCCTCTTCTTTAGAAACTTCATTTGTATCATTGGTTGTAAAGGAGTCTTGAAGTTGTAAAGGATTTTTGTCTTTTTATTTTGGTGGACTAGAACACTCTAATTCCTTGCCGAAGTAAGCAGAAGCATCAATATTTATATTATATCTCTTCTTGTGGCCTGAAAAGGGAATATGGTCCCGAGTCCGAGAAATTATTGGATGGCCTCATCATTTTGAAAGAGGTCCATGGAGATGTGACATTGTTGATCCTAATGTATGAGGGATGGGTAGACGATATCAAGGGTTGGAAAGGAGTCTTGAAACAAGTTCAAGCTCTCATTTGATGTTTGAAGGTTATAGTCCAAAACATGTTCAATGTCTGATTAAACAAAAGAAAATCCGTAGAAGAGATATATTGGTTTGATTTAGAGATACTTGACCTTTGTCATCTTGATCTCGTTGAGTTTTATTATGTACATGATTTGGGACAACATTCAAATCTTCATTAGAAGTTGTGGTAGTTGACGTGTTTTTGTTTTTGATGGCTTTTTCATCGATCTCTATGGAAATGAATCCATCGTTAATTAAGTCTTGGACGCAATGGTGGAAACGTGTATAATTATCAGTAGAATGGCCTTCAATGTGGTGGTATTCATTATATTATGATTCATTATACCACGTAGGCTTTGGTTCCCCATTATAAAAGGGTCTTGTAGTTGGATATTCGATCATGTTATCCTTTGAAAATTTTGAAAGGCACCAGAGAGACTTTCTCGATGTGTGTAAACTTATGTTCAACTATGCACAGAGTAGTGTCTACGATAAATGATATGATGGAGTTAAAATCAATGTTGTTCAAGGATTCACCCTATTTGGGAGCTTTTCCCTTTGTACCATGGTTAGGAAATGGATTGGAAAATACATTTAAATTATCATTTGGTGTTTTATTTGGTGTTAGGTCTTCATGCTTTGTGTTTCCATCGTCAATGAGGTCTTGGATGTAATTGTGAAGTTTCTTACATCCATCTATTTGATGAACATCAATGTAATGAAACTCACAATATGTATTAGGTTGATACAAATTGCCTTAGGTTCCCCTTCAGGAAAGGGTTGCATGATAGGGTAAGTGACCATATTGGCACTTGTCAGTTGTTACAAGACGCTTAAAATAGATTCTCCCAAATAAGTATATTGTAAATCGTTTGTAATCACGGGGAGGAGTTTCTCCTCTTGGAAAAGTGATGGCTGATTTAGACTTAGTCTTTTAGATTGATTATTTTGTATGTTGTCTACATTGCGATTATCCATGACACCATCATTGAAAACATTGTGATTACGATTGATGTACCTAGATTTATCGCAAGAAGTGTTATTTTTGTTATTATTATTGTTCTTTGTGCTCATTGTATTTAGAAGCGAGGCTTGATCAAACCTTTAACAATGAGGGATTTTTCAATTTGATTTCCATTTTTGATAACTTCCTCAAAACCAATGAGGCAGTGCATATACATGTGAAAGGAAATTCATTGTTAAGGTTTGGTACAAAGATGTTAACCATTTGTTTTTGGGGATTAAACATGGGAACCGACTTGCGATTCCTCTCCATCATTGTAAAAAATGTGAAAAGATCTTGTTTGATCGTTGGTTCGCATTATACAAATCCATCATGGTGATCTTAGATTCAAGGTTAAAGGAAAAGTGTTTGATGAACTTCTCTGAGAGGTCCGCAAAAGTAGTTATTAATCCCTTTGGAAGGTGTAAGAACCATTCCAAAGCTTTTCCTCCTAGACTTCATGGAAAGAGACGTAGGAGAAATACATCATTATATGTCACTTATTGATATGCCATGAAAAATTCTTTGATATGCTCTCTTGGATTAGTTTTTCCCTTGTATTTTTCAAATTTGGGTATCTCAAAAGATTTTGGAAAGGGTATACATAAGATGTCCTTATCGAAGGGGTAAGGAAACAATTCATCAAAATTGAATTGTTTGCATTGTTGTTACATACCTAAAATTATGTCTTTCATCATTTTCCATTCTCGAGAAAATGGTGAGTTATTTTGTGGGATAAAGGAAGTATTATCATTCTTCAAATTGTTATTCTCTTTATTTTTCGCAGTATGGGTTTTAGATGGATCGTCACTTTTCTTATTTGATTCTTTATCATTTGTGTTGGTAGTGACTTTGGAATATATGAGAGCTAGTTGTTTTTCCATCACATTGATTTGATCGATTAAGGCTTGATTTGGATCAGGGGTTGAAGCACTAGATTTACCTTTATCATTGGTATTTGTTTTTCTTAGTCCGACATTATCCTTGTTATTTGATGTAGATGGTATATCCTTTGTGGATTTAGGTTGGCCAGTAATGTTGTCAAAATGTCCTTGTCAAAGTGTGGAGGTAGTTTTCTCCCATCTTAAGGACATGATGTAAAAATCGGTCCTTATTTGTTCGTAAAATATTTTTGATTTGGGTTTGTTCCTTGAAAGAAACGTTATTTTGGTGATCCTCAAGATGATCTTCGGAAACATGAAAAGGATTTATGTCATCTCTTTTGAAGGGATTATAGGCTATGTGTCTTGTTGCCACCATTTTTAACAAAGGGGAGTAACAAAGAGAGGTGTGATGGGTCACTCAACCCTTAGCAAAGTGAATGTTAATATGGAAGAGATTTTAGCGATAAAGTTTAAAGGTAGCTCGACCCTTAGCAAAGTGAATGCTAAGATAGAAGAGGGGTTTGAAAGATTTGAACAACGTGACCCTTAGCAACGTGAATGCTAAGATGGAAGTAGTGACAATGAAGATCAAGATAAACTCAACCCTTAGAAATGTGAATGCTAAGATGGAAGAGGGGTTTGATTTGATTGAACGTACTCGACCTCTAGCAAAGTGAATGCTAGAATGGAGGGTGACGAAAATATTGATTGTACTTGACCTCTAGCAAAGTGAATGCTATAATGGAGGAGGGTGATGAAAATATTGATTGTACTCGACCTCTAGCAAAGTGAATGTTAGAATGGAGGAGGGTGGAGAAAATATTGATTGTACTTGACCTCTAGCAAAGTGAATGCTAGAATGGAGGGGATGGAAATATTAATTGTATTTAACATGCTCGACCCTTAACAAAGGGAAATTTAAGGTAGATGAGGCTTAGTGATGAAAAGATAAGACTCAAGTATCAACAACGTGAATGTTGAGAAAAGAGGTGATGGAGATAACAATGCCCAAGATTTAACAAAGTAATTGTAAAATGTATAGACACAAAAAGGAGGAACATTTAAAGTTTAGCAATATTAATGTAAAACTAAGAAGATGTAAGGGCAAGATAAAAGAATAAAATATTGATGAAAGCTAATATTTTGAGGATGCTTGATCATGATAACGTAGATATGATGATGTCAAGACTTAAGTCACGAAAAAACATGCTCGAGTAAGGACATGGATATCCAAAACTCAAGACCTAAATTTCAATGGGAAAGAGAGTGCTTAAACTTTGGAAAAGTGATCCAAAGATTTAAGACTTAGGTAAGATAGGAAGAAACTCAAGATGAGAAAAATCCAAAGGTAGAAATTTGGTGATTTTGAGACTGTGTGATGAAAAAGCCAAATAGAATATGTATGAAAAATTAGAAAAGAGAGGGAAAAAATCCAAATAAATGATTCAAAATCCAAATAAAGGAGATGAAAGAAAGGTCAAAATAAAGGATGTTTAGAAGGGGTGAAAAGAGATGACGAAAGATCAAATAAGGGGTATATGGATGATTTCATTAAGGGATGAAAGAGAGGTCCAAATAAAGGAAATTTTGAAGGAACTGAAGAGAGATGATGATCAATCCAAATAAGAAGTATTTGGAAAGTTTGAAAAGAGAGAAACAACGATTCCAAATGAAGGAGATGTGGAAAGGATTGAAAAGAGACAAAAGATCCAAATGAAAAATATTTCGAAAGGTTTGAAAAAGAGATTGTGAATGATTCTAAATGAAGGAAATTTAGAATGGATCAAAAAGATACGTGAAGTGGGAATGAACTAAAGAGTGAGGAACACAATATTTAATAACACAAAAAGAAGAAAAGAGAAGCAAAAATAAAATAATGCTTTTTCATGGAAGGCGGGCCTCTACCTTATATTGGCTTCAACAAGGCGTGGCTTCCTCAAATAAGTTCTCTCCTTAGGTGTCGGCGGTAAATCTAAGAGAGCACGGTACTATTTATATTTGTCGGCTTAACTTTACCCCACGATACGATAAGCCTAATTTTACTCCACTCAAAGGATAAATTTGGAGTCGCTACTATGGATATTCATGACTCTATCATCTTATACAAGCGTATTAGTCATTTGGGTAGGGCTACTCGTTTCGTCATTCGGTTTGCTCAAGGTGCCGACTACTTTGGGGTACTTGTGGTACTCCTCATGGTGATTTTCTGGCCCCTAGAAATGCACTTCCCATGGTTACATTCGAAAGAAGGGTATAATTCCAACTCCGAAAAGTTTAAATGAAGTTAATTTTAATAAAAGTTGAAAAAGGTGATAAATGGGTTTACTTGATCTTCAAACAAGGCAACTGGAATTAGTAGTTTGAATATTTTAACAACCTTATGTAGAGATTTTCTTGCAAATAAACGATTAAAAAAATTTCCTGCGGTAAAAACACATGATAAAAACAAGCAAATAAACTCACGTTTCTAATTTTCAAGATCACTTATACAAGCATGAGAAAAGAGCATACACATGGAGTTTATTTGTAATGTCCCTATTGGTGCAGAATCACAACACCCCTGAATGTCTGCAACTCGATGGGTTGAGACTCTCAGTGTGATTACATAACATGGAGCTTCTCCCAAAGTGTGGGACTTTGCAAATCGAGATAGCTCTCCGGATGAAGGTCGGTTCCTATTCCTCTGTTTAGGTGCACACATTCATATTGTAGAGGATCTATTCTAAAACCTACTCTAACTTTCCAAGGAGACAGGGTTAAGGAGATGTAAGAAATAAAACCTAAACTAACAAGGGTGATGCACCAAAGGAATGTTGAACACCGCTTTGCCATTAAACACAAACCATCAAAAATGTAATACAACCATCATGCACAAATAACCAAGATTGCAATGAGAGATCAGGAAGATATAATGAACATAAGAGAGGGTTGAAATCATCCACAGACTTATACTATTGCTCCAAAGATTTGATACAGTCCATTACAATGGCCAAGAGGTAAGATTGCATTTACAGTTTGAATGGGAGGTTCGAGCTCCACAAATCCACTTTCAGAAAGAGAAGAAGGGATGGTTTAAAATAAAAATGCCCCCTTAAAAAGGCCCCTCCTTACAATATAGGAAGAATGAGAGAGAAAAGAGGAAGGAGTGTTTCTAAATCCCCCCTCAACCACCCAAGAAATGCATTGAATTCACCTGCAAAAATGATGGCTTTTACTGCAAAACCCATGTCTCCATGTGTTGTTCCTTGTTGGGAAAGAAAGGAAGCCCATAATTCATTATGGTGGTAGGTGAAAAGTCCTGACATTGTAGTTGAGTAGTAGATGTCAAGAGCTTTCCAAAAATTCCTCTCTTGCTCAAATTTGAGCTTCAATCGAAATTTATGATAATCTCCCAATTGCTTTGGGTTTGGAGTCTATCATGCTGCAAGATCCACGTGGAAGCTCCGCGTATGCTTAAGATTTTTTTGCCTTTTAGGGTCCTAGAGATGCAACATGCCGACACTTGGCATCGTCCACGAATATGCTCGTGCTTCGTTCTACCTCTGTCCCTTATATTTGGAAAGGTACTATGTTTGACCCTAGGCACATGGAGGGCCAGTGCACGTTTGGGGCTGCTTTTGTATTTTATCCTTGAAGTTGCACTGAGCTGACACATGGAGGCTTCCACTGACCCTTGGACTTTTCAACAACTGATCTGCAACTTCCATGGGCCCTAGACATGTGGAGAGTCTGCACTCGTTTGGGGGTTGCCTTTGGATTTTACCAAAAGTTGGGTCGAAGAGACATGTGGAGGATGGCTTTGTTGCTTTGCTTCAAATTTTCAATGGCCGGTTCTGTCTTTATCGGGCTCTAACCACGTGGTGAGATTGCGCTTATTTGGGGTCTCCACTTTTGTCGCACCTTTTGAAGTTGCGCTAATCGATGAGGCATGTGGAGGCTTCCGCTGCCTCTTTTTTATACTTAGTCGAATCAGGCCTCGAGTGAACACAAATTGACCATTCCTGATGAATTTTGAGCCTTTCTCGATTTTTTTTCCTCTTGAGATTTGATCTCCTTTAACGTTGTTTGACCACTCATTTGTTGACCTTGCTTCTCATTGTCAAGCTTTCTCTATAAACCTCGATTATTAGATTTGAAATGTGGGTTCGATGATGCAAGAAATTAACCCTTAAATTTTGGAGGTGATGCACCAAAGGTCGTGTTTGATCAATTTTGCCTAAGGGGAAAAATTGGATAATAATTTGGTGACTCACAGGATCACCCGCTGCTAGGTGAAAAAATCATTTACCTTGAAGTATCCATTGAGAGGAGTCATGAATGATAGCCTAACATCGATCCTATTTCTCCAAACCTCGATACATTTGCTTTACAACTTGTTAGCCCTTAACCTGCATTTTGCTTGTACTGGGAATTTTCATAAGAAAATATTGAAAATGAAGTTTCTAAGAGTAGAAAAATGTCTTGACCTAGAGTTTTCACCTGTTCCTGAAATGGGTTGTTATAATGTTCAGAGGAGGACACTTGAACTACATAGTGATCAACCTTGAATTAAAAAACCATCTTAGAAGCACTTAGGGAAATTGAAACTTACACTACAACAAGACAATGTGCACATGTACTTAGAGGAATAAAAATCCTAGGCTAATATTTACAAGGGTGAAACATTTTCTTCTCAGTAACAATGTTTAAGATAGATTCCGTTAACTGGAATCGAAAGCTCCTCAAAAAAGGTAGAAAATTAGAAGGCATTTCTACTTTTACATAGTGACCATATAAGGGCCACTCCAAAGGCATCAAAAAGTCCTGCCTTGCTCAAATTCGAGCTCCGATCTGCATCCATTTGAGAACTAGGTCCCCTTTTGAAAGGTCCTACTCTTGCTTTCTTGAAAATGGTAGATTGCTAAAGGGCTTGATTTTCTCTATCAAAGTCTCAAATTTTGCATGAAATGAATTTCGTCAATTTACCATTAAAAATGTCAATACGGGTTGGTGTTTGAAGATTGTATGCATTAAGAGAAGAAGATCTTGAAAACAACTCCTTTAAACACAAACCAAACTTGCATAAAAAAATCACACTTGCGGAAATTAAAAGGCACACTTTGAAATAAAGTTTGCATGAAAGAAACACACTTGCATGAATTAAAATGCACACTTTTTGCAGAAATAAAGTCACACTCGAGGAAATAAAGGCACACTTGCATAAATTGAAATTTTAAATTGAAAATAAAGGAAAGAGGAAATGTCACCTACGAGTTCACAAAAGAAATTACATAACAAAAAAACAGAAATTTACAACAAAAGGAAAATTGTAGAAATAAAGAAATTACATAACACAAAAAAAAAAAAAATTTTTAAAACAAAAGGAAATTTGTCGAGAAATAAACATTAACACATTGATCCTTTAGGATCTTAGAATTAGTGGCTAGCTCATTCCTTGGAAGAGAATTTAATTTCATACTTTTAATTTAAAACTTGCGAGAAAAACTTTACTTCCAAAGATTGGAAAGAAAGAAGAGCAGATCTGATTACTTGGGAAAAGAAATTACATATCTAAGTGTGGAAGGTTGCATTTATAATTTATGCATCAACCAACTCTTTATTTTAGGAAATATAATCTAATCTTATCTTTATTTCAAACCCTAACAACTAAGATCTCCATCTCCACAAAATATGGAGACAAGATTATATTATTGAAGTCAAATTTTATCTCACTTATTTTAAGAAGATTTGCTCCCAAATCTTCTCCTTACTTTTAACAAGAATCATAATGATTTTATTCCTCTACATTATTGGAAGAGGATTTCCCTCAAAATATTATTTTGACCAAATACCTTTCTTGGATTTTCCATTTGAATTTTCTGTTTTTGATTGTGGCCCTTTTTGATGCTTGTCAAATATGTTTTTTCAAATTTATAGTTCACTAAAAGTTAGATTTCTCTTGATTGGTAAAACCTGTAGCAAATATGAATGAGGTTTTGTTAAACACATTGCTATGAACAAAAATCTCTCATATTTTCCATTTGAATTTTCTGTTTTTGTTTATGAAACTTTTAGTGCCCGTCGAGATAACACGTTTCCACCTTTCTTGACTCACTAAAAGTTAGATCTCTTCATAGGTGAATCATTCGTAACAAATCTGAATGATATTTTTTTTTCAAAATTTCTCAATTTTCTATTTAACTTTCTATTTCTATTTATGGAACTTTTACCTGCCACTTGATTTTTTGGGATAACGTTTCTCAAACTTGTAGCTCAAAAAGTCGAGATCTCTCTTGATTGGTAAAACTTGTAACAAATATGAATGATGTTTTTACTAAACACATTTCTATGAACAAAAACCTCTCTCATATTTCCCATTGGAATTTACGAGTTTTCACAATCTCTCAGTGGAAATCATTAGTTGTTACAGTTCAAGAACTGGACATAGATTCATGAATGATTCCTTTGAAACCAAAATGTAAGTGCACTCTTTGAGAACTAAATCTGCAAGTTTTAGAACTAAATTTGATTTTTCATGAATTTAAAGTTAGGAACTAACTACCATTCAATTGATACAAGTTTTGGAACTAAATATGTGAGTTAGGGAACTAAACTGCAAGTTACAAACCTGAGAACTAACTCGTGAGTTCAAAGAACTAACTCAAAACAACTATAACTTTTGCATGTACACCTCGGATTGAGATGATTCTTTTTTTGAACTTGCATAATTTTTTGAAAGGAATCTGAATATGAAATAAAATTTTATTTTAAATGTATTGTTCATGATCAATTCCAGTTTTCTAATACTAGCATTATCTTTCCTTTATGGCCTGTATACACAAGACTTTGCATCTTTTCCCAAATAATCAATAGGGTTAGTCAACAAAATAGATAACAAAATATTTATAAAGAATGAACAAGATATATATATCTATATTGTATCTTAAGCAAACTAGAAGTTCCTAGATTACATTTAAATCCACTTTCTAAAAGGTAACTTGAAGGACAAAATAATGGTAATTTATGGGCAATTTATCTTTCTCATCTTGAACTGCATGTTCTCTTATTTCTTCCAATTCCATCAGTTTTGCATACCTAGCTTCCATAGGCTCAAACTCAGACAACTCCAACTACTTCATGAGCTCCAATGCAAGAAGTTCTAATGATATATGCAACACTACCTCTTTCCCATAGACCAAATTTATAGGAGAATTACCTGTTGACCCCTTTGGTGTGATCATGTCATCCCATAATGCTGATTTGAGCTTGGTATGCCATGTCCTTTGATTTTCATCTAGAGTCTTTCGATGATCCTTAGCAAATTCTTATTTGTGGACTCTTCCTGCCCATTACCCTGTAGGTAATAAGTTTGAAGAGGTGCTCAAGTAGGTTCCATTCTTGACAGCCCATTATGTGATCTTGGAACCTAGGAATGCTAAGGCATTGTCTGATTTGATAGTGGCCGGTACTCTGAACCTACTCACTATCCCTTCATAGAAGTCTAGTATACTAGACTCATTTGCTTCTTTAAGTGCTACCACCTGGTCCACTTGGTGAAATAGTCTGTTGCTATGAGAATCCACTTGTGGCCTTGGCTTGAGTTTGGATTGATGACCCTAATGAAGTCCAATCCCCATTGCATGAATGGTTGGTTAACTGAGATAGGATGCAATGGAAGTGTTGCTAACCTTTCCTTTCCTATGAAGAATGCACATTTTTTACACTTTTTGATCCAAGTGTAATAATCACTAAACATTGTGGGCCAATAATAACCCACCTTCATTATCTTGAGAGTTGTTACCATGAAGAAAAATGACCTTCGGCTTCTCCATCATGAAACTCTTGTAACAATCTCTCAATTTGATCTATTCCAATGCATCTCAATAGAACACCATTGATGTCCTTCTTGAACAAAACACCATCAACAAGCACATATGGAATGGCTTGCAATCTAAAGTATCTCCTCTTTTGTTTTGCTCATTTCTAGAGGGCATAGGCTTTTTGTAGGAAGTATATCATAGTTTGAGTCAATAAGGGATAGGCACATCATCATTTTCTCATTCTTGACCATCTTGTAGTACCAAGACAAATTCATTTCCATTGCTTGCATCAACTTGTTGACTCGAGGTTAGTTGTTTCACATATTCCCTTTCCACGGACCATCCTAGTGATCTTAATTTCAATGTCATATTCCATGACACGAGTGATCCATCTGCACATTTCTCATTCAGATATTTGTTCAAAAGGAAGTCCTTGACTCCCGCATGGGAAACTAGCAATTGAATCTTATTATTTGAAATTAGGTGTTTGAACTTCTTCAAGCTCCCGATCACTGCAAGGACATGATTTTCGATGAAGGAGTATCTCACTTCATAGTCCTCAAACTTTTGAGAAGAAGGAAAGCTGCATTATTCGAGATCCCTCTTTGTTTTATTGTACTAGGATTGCAGAAATTGTGTCCCCACCACCAAAGGCATAGAGCATGAAGTCCTTGGAGAAGTCTGGATTGATGAGAGTTGGAGCTTGGGATATGGCTTCTTTGATGGCTTCAAAACTTTCTTTCCCTTCATTTATCCACCTAAATTCCATGCTCTTCTTCAACATTAGCATTATTGGCTTCACAAGAGTGGAAAAATTTGGCACAAACCTATGAACAAAATTGATTCTTCCTAGAAAGCTTTGAAGAGCCTTCTTATGACTTGGAAAGGGAAATGCTTGAATTGCTTCAACTCTTTTCTAGGTTGATCGTCAATCCTTCCTTTGACACAATATGGCCTAGGAGCTTGCCTTCGTGAGCCAGGAATATGCATTTTTGGGATTTAATGATACCCCAAATCTCCTACATCTTTGAAATACCTGTCTCAGATGAAAAGGTGATCCTCTGCTGCGTTTTTGGAGAACACAGTGATATCATCAAGATATATTAGCACTATTTTGTTGATCAACCCCTTGAATTCCATGTCCATCACCCTTTGAAAAGTGGCTCGGCATTAGACAATCTAAATGCATCTTCTGTAGGCATAGGTGCCCCACTTAGTGGTGAAAGTCATTTTGAACTGGTCATCTTCTTTTACCATTATCTGATTATACCCCGAGTAGCCATCGAGGAGGGAAAATATTTCTGAGCCGGATACCACTTGCAAGATTTGTTCCATTGAAGGGAGTGGATAATGGTCTTTGAGAGATGCCATGTTCAAGTCTCGGAAGTCCACGCACAACCTTATTTCCCATTCTTCTTCCTGAATGGTACCAAGTTTGCAACCCAGCTTGAATTCTTGATTAGAAATATAATGTTGGCCTCTATTATCTTATTTAGCTCTTTCTTCATAAGAGGCTCAATGTGTGGGTTGACTTGTCTTTTCTTATGCCAAGATGGGCTTAGCATCTGGATCTAGTTCTATGGTATGTTGTGCCAACTTCAGATTGAACCCTCGCAGGTCCTCATAACTCCAAGCGAAGACGTCTGGAAAATCTTGGCAAAGTCGTATGAACTCATATTTCTCTTGCTCAGTGGCCACCTTACCAATTTGAAGTGTTTTACCTTCCCCAACCGAGATTGGCTCTGAATCCTCTCCCTTGACTTGTATGTTAGCCTTCTCTTTTAAAACTGGTCATTAGGATTGAATATTGACTCCAATGTTACTAGACCTTTGGGAAGCTTGTTGGTCACAGCTGCACTACTTGATCCTCGTATTGTTGCTCTAATTTATCTTGATTCCTAGATGAGAATTCAGCCTCTTCTTGTAATAAATTGACGATCTGTTGATCATTCTCAAACACCTATCAACTTGTGTTATTGTCTGGAACTGCTAGCCTTACAATCACATGGATATGTGGTTGTGTTTTGTCTCTTTTGATACTATCAACCACATCAAATGTTGTCCCAACCTTATGCAAGCCTATCTGCAGCTTCATTCTTCTTCCTGGGTATGGACACAATGTTGAAAGCTTCAAAGTCTTCAATTAGGTCCCATACCCTATTTTTGTAGCTCTTGAGTAGGTCATTCTTTGCAGCATGTTGCCTTCTGACTTGATTGACGATTAGCTCGCTATCACCAAATACTTGCAAATTCTTTATGCCTCTTTTCCTGGCCCAATGAAGTCCATGAATCAAGGCCTCATATTCAGCTATGTTGTTTGAACAGAAAACTGGAAATGAAACGCTAAATAATACTTGATGTTTTGTGGTGAAACTAACATTGCACCTCCTCCAGCACCTTGTTTGCTTCTTGAACCATCGAAATATAGTTTTCATACTTCATTTTCATCTTCATTTTCTAGCTTGGTGATGTTAGGAATGGGTGAGTTTTCTTCGTGTACACAATATACACCCAATTCAGATTCTTCCATTTCCTTAAATGGGTCGAATGCGTGCCTTTTGTTTTCCCATTCATCTAGAGTTAAATCTAGAATACCCTCAACCTTAGTACCTATTTCTAGATCAGTTGAACACTCCTCCTGATCAAAGGCTGAGCAATTTGCGTTGATAGGACTTGGCACATGAGGCTCAATGTGAAAGTTTGCAATTGGTTCTGACCTGATGGTTGCCTTGGCTCCATACCTTGTTTTGAATAGCATGTGTGACCAATCACGAGACAAATGGCCTCAATTTTAGTAGTGGAGTCTCTTGACAAGCACAATGCAAAGAGTGGTGGGTAGGTCTATATGATCGATACATCTTGCAAGACGGTCACATTAGGACATGCATGCGTGTAATGTGAGGCTCAAATATTTGATTACTCCAACCATTGTTACCGATGTCTCATCTAATTGCACCACACCTTTGGAGATGACTTCATATTGAAAACCCTAACTTGATCAACTATTTTTTGGCATCCGAGCTACTTGCTTCCTCTGAATCAATCATGCAATTATGCACTAACTTATCTCCTATGATCAATGAGATATAGAATGGAGGGGGCTTCAAATTCTTACCTTGGTCACCTCCATGGATTCCTTCTTGATGAGCTGCATTGGTAAGCACTTTTTCATGTTGATTGGGTGACTGATTTGATGCTAACCAATTTGCCATAGTAGCTTGTAATAGGTCTCTTTGTCCTGGGATAGCCAATGACTCCCACATGGAAATGTTCACATTCGTTTTCTTCATCTGATCGATAATGTTGAAAGGGGATGAACTATCATTTTGTTCCCCCCTACTCTGCACATTCTTCTCTTGCACATGGGTTGTTATAATTGGCGCTTGAGTTGGTCTACAAGGTGGCTTGGGATGACTTTGCACATTAGGAGCTGCACTTTGATTACCAATACCTTGTGGAGTAATGGAGGGTTGTGGATTAGTTAAACTTCATGATTTTTCCTCTCTAGTGTTCCTCTTCTTGGAGTGTGTATTGGCTGCTACACTTTGAGAAGGTGTTTGGTTTATACCATAGAAATCTTCAACCTTCCAATTGACAAGTGTGGTCTCATTTGGAGGTGCATCTTGTTGAGTTGCTCCCTACTGCTGATTTCCTTCTTGGCATGTCTCTTGTTCCGCACTTGTTATTGTCACCATAAGAGCTTGATTCAAAGCACCATTAACACACATTGACTGGTTATGATGTTGATTGCATGGGAAACACTAGTCATATTCCTGAGTCATGTTATTTTGTGTTGGAACCAAGGCTCTTGACGTTGAAGCCACATTTGGATCACATGGTTGGAATGGTCACGATAGGCTGAGGTTGTCCCTGGTTGTGGTTTTGATTTATGGTCTAATTGGTTGGTGGTCTATTTTGTTGATATGGGGGTCTAGCTCGATATTGATTTTGAGGTTGATACGGCTTATAATTTTGAGTTTGATGTCTCTTGATAGTCACTAGCTCATTACCCTAGGTTTGTAGTTGCTTCATAACCTCTTGTAGCTCTTTTGAAGTGCTTGAAGAAGTAGAAGCCTAACTATTACTTTGATTTTTAGGGGCCGGAATGGGATTCAATTTTGGCATTTGACTAGTTGTAGGAGCTCCCATGTTTGGATATAAAGACATAGGTGGCCTAGGTGCAAGTTTACCAACCTGAATTAAGCAATTTTCAGCTCTAATAGCAATATTATAGGCTGCAGGTAAAGTTATACCTCCCATTGATTGAATCATCATGGAAATATCAAAATTTAAAGCTTTAAGAAAGTATAGGAAAGCACCTTCAAGTTGTTGGTCTCACGGCCAATGGAATCCTGTCCCACGTCCTCTGAAATCTAAAGTTGAAATCGGTCAATTGTTCATTAGGATCCCTCTTGATTGTTGTCAATTGTTCCAATAAAGATAAATTATCCCCCTTTTCTCCAAATTGATTGTGGAGAGTTGTGCATAAATGGTCCCAATTTTGGATGGATCCTGCGGTTAGTCTTCTAAACCATTGCAAAGCTTTACCTTTAAAGGAGGATGAAAATAACTTGACAGCAATGTCCATTTTCAATTATTTCATGGATTGCACAGAAATTTGCAATGTCTTAGATGTGGTCAATTGGAGTTATCTGGTTCTCTCCAAGTAAAATATGGAATGTTCTTCAGCGCTGCAACTGGAACTAGATTTTGTGCATTGAGAGTCGGCGGACTCTATCATGCCAAAGTGAAGTTGACGTAGGGGTTGGGTTGTGCCATCCTAATTGGTGAAGAACTCTAGTCGATTGAACAAAAGGCCTACCAGGTGGAGGTGTTGACAAGGTTTTGTTTGGCGGAGATGGAGACCTTTGAGCTCTTCTTCCTCTCCTTTCTCTTCTAGGGATAAATGCTAGATAGACAAACAATCCTTCTTCTCTTGTTCTTGACCTTGTCTAAATTCTTCTCATGAATGCGCAAGCTTGGACTGCTGAAACTAGTGGATTCTACCCTTTTTGGAGTCACTAGATGTGTAATTTCAGAGCTTCTTACAAGATGGGAACTTACAACAAGTGCACATCAATCTTGCTGCAATAAAAATGAAAACTTCTTGTCCCACCATATGCCAAAACTATTGGTGCATAATCACAACACCCCTAAATGTCTGCAACTCGATGGGTTGAGACTCTCAGTGTGATTACATAACATGGAGCTTCTCCCAAAGTGTGGGACTTTGTGAATCGAGATAGCTCTCCGGATGAAGGTCGGTTCCTATTCCTCTGTTCAGGTGCACACATTCATATTGTAGAGGATCTATTCTAAAACCTACTCTAACTTGCAAGGAGACAGGGTTAAGGAGATGCAAGAAATAAAACCTAAACTAACAAGGGTGATGCACTAAAGGAATGTTGAACACCTACTTTGCCATTAAACACAAACCATCAAAAATGTAATACAACCATCATGCAAAAATAACCAAGATTGCAATGAGAGATCAAGAAGATACAATGAACATAAGAGAGGGTTGAAATCATCCAAAGACTTATACTATTGATCTAAAGTTTTCATACAGTCCATTACAATGGCCAAGAGGCAAGATTGCATTTACAGTTTGAATGGGAGGTTCGAGCTCCACAAATCCACTTTCAGACAGAGAAGAAGGGATGGTGAAAAACAAAAATGTACCCCTTAAAAAATGCCCCTCCTTACAATATATAGAAAGAATGAGCGAGAAAAGAGAGGAGGAGAGTTTTGAAATCCCCCCTTAACCACCCAAGAAATGCATTGAATTCACTGCTAACAATGATGGATTTTATTGCAAAACCCATGCCTCCATGTGTTATTCCTTGTTGGGTAAGAAAGGAAGCCCATACTTCATTATGGTGGTAGGTGAGAAGCCTGATGCCTGTAGTTGAGTAGTAGCAGATGTCGAGAGATTTCCAAAAATTCCTCTCTTGCTCAAATCGAGCTTCCAGTCGAAAGTTATGATCATCTCCAAAATGCTTTGGGTTTGGAGTCTATCTATGCAAGATCCACGTGGAATCCCCACGTATGCTTAAGATTTTCTTGCCTTTTAAGGTCACGGAGATGCGATGTACCGACACTAGGCATCATCCCACGAACATGCTCTATGCTTCACTTTTCCTCTGTCCCTTATGTTTGGCGAAGGTACTATGTTTGATCACAGGCACGTGGAGGACAGCGCGCACATTTGAGGCCTAATTTTGTATTTTATCCTTGAATTTTTTGCGCTTGAGCTAACACGTGGAGGCTTCCAGCGACCCTTAGACTTTTCAATGGCTGATGTAACTTCCTCGGGACCTAGACACGTGGAGAGCCTGCGCTCGTTTGGGGACTGCCTTTGGATTTTACCTTTGAAGTTGTGTCGAGCTGACACGTGGAGGCTTCCGGTAGCTCTTTTGCTTTGCTTCGACTTTTCAACAGTCGGTTCTACCTTTATCAGGCTTTGATCACGTGGCGAGCTTATGCTCATTTGGGGTCTCCTCTTTTGTCGCACCTTTTGAAGTTGCGTCAATGAGGCACATGGAGGCTTCCACTGGATCTTTTTTATACTTAGGTGATTCGGGCCTCGAGTGAACACTACCTTTCTCAATTTTTCTTCTTCGTGAGCTCTGATCTCCTTTAACATTGTTTGGCCAATCATTTGTTGAACCTTGCTTCTCCATTATCGAGCTTGCATGTAACTTGATTGTTAGATTTGAAATGTGGGTTCACATGATTGAACCGACCCTTCAATTTTCTCCTGTGTAAGGTTGTGTTTGATCAATTTTGCTTGAGGAGCAAAATTGGATAATGTTATCAACTAATTTTGACTTCATGAAATTAGTAAACGTGAAAATTTTAAAATTAAAAATAATAATTCAAAAGTGTTATCTTGCAAGATTTTTCTCCTCCATTGCAATCATCTTATTCTCATGGTCATTCTGGTTTTCATTTCGTTCATTTTGAATAAGCCCTTCTCCCACTACACCACAAACCGTATTTTGATTATTTTAATTAATATTTACCCTGTTATTTAATAAAATTAATATTTATTAAATTTTAGGGTTTTTAATTAATAAATATTAATTTTAATATTGGATGGAAGTTGTTCGAAAAACTTGGGAGAACTTTTCTTCTTTTTATTAATTGTCGTAACTGTCGTGAGCAAGTGCGGGGAATTTTTCTTCCGCTTCCATTCTCGTAGACAATTTTAATTTTTCTTCTATCATCTGGAGATTGATCGAGGAGATGGTTTCTGAGAGGTTCTTTGAGCGAGAGGAGATTGAAAAGAAGGAGAAACAAGGAGATATTGCAGATATCCAGAGCCTAGAGGAAGAAAAGCTTGTTCTATAGAAAATATATGGCTTTCACATAGAAACCTAGCACGGGCATTAGCTAGAGCCAAGCAACCTTGAAAGTTTCAGCAGTGCCTCCCAGGGAAGAGGAATAACAGTCCACGTGCTGAGATTGGAGAAAGAGTTTTCACGCACACATGCATTTGCCAAAGTGGAGCTTTCTATTGTTCAGCGCAGATTGAAGTAAAGCAAATAGTTTTCCATTTTTTCAACGTCTAAGGAGGAATGAAGAGATAATTATGAGATCCCACGCATGCAGCCCCACTTAGGTAGAAGCAAACACAGGCACAAATCCACACAGGGAAGTCTAGAGATCTCAACGCCTAAGAAGGAAAAGGATTTTTATTTTATTTATTGTTGTTGTTTTGCTTTGATTGGATGCAACATTTTCAACGCCTGAACAAGGAGAAAGGAACAACAGTGCCCACGCATGTTGAGGTCAAATCCCATGCCAAGAAGGAAAGTTTTCAACAAATTTTCCATACACAGCAGTGCCCACGCAGGAGTAGCAAAAAAGTCACAGCATAAAGAGGAAACAATTGCATGAGTTGGATCTCCTTGCATTCATCCAAAGGAGAACAGTCCAAAAGAAAAAAGGAAATTTTTTTTGTCTTGGCTAAACCAAATTCCCACATAGGAGCAACTTTTGGGTTTTCATTTGCAACCACGAGGAGAAAAATATTTTTTTTGTTTATTATGGTTTTAATTTGTTTTGGTGCAGCAGAAGTCCACGCCCAAGGAGAAAGGAACAACAAAAAGGGGAATCACACATAAAGCCACGTTTAAAAAAAAGGAATTCAATCAAATCAGAGCAAAGCAAGTCAGTCTAAAGTTCTGCGCATTCACCAAAGGAGGTCACGCATACACTTTTTCTGCTCTATTTCCAACGCATGCATTGTTTCTTGCCCTCACAAATCCATGCAGCCAAGGAGGAGGAACCAAGTTAAAATACAATTCAAAATAGAGTGTTTGCGCATGCTCATTGTGGTGAAGTTCAACGCAAGTTTACTTGTGTTTTCTTTTATTATTTATTATTTTTATATTCATGGTGCTACATGCTGAGAAGACAACGGCTTTCCAGTACTCACGCACACAGTGCATATTTAAAATAATAATAATAATAAATAAATAATAGAAAGAGTCATATTATTCTTGCAATAGCGGTGGTCGAAGACTTAGACGACACCTTCTCAGTGTCTTGATTTTCTTTTCCTTCTCTGTATTATTTTTAAAAAAATCATAATGGGTGAACGTTCTAATAAGTCGGCACTGAAATACGCATACCAGGGATTAGTTCCAGCATCGCCTTTAAATTCAGCATATGACAACATTTTGGATACTAATTTGGGTCACGTAGACATGGTTCAGTTCTGTGATAGGGTGAGACGGGAAGGAGGAACTATTTTCTCAAAAAGGCTTTATCGTTGTGGTTTACCTCAAGCTGTAGCATTTCCCGTTTCCATACAGTGCCTTGAATTTGTCTGGCTTGTGCTGAACATTATGATCCTGAGCATCGGGGAATTTTTAATGATCAGAAATGAAACTTTTTGCTCAATTCTCCAGATCATATGGAAGATTTGTTAAGAGTGCCACTCCATGAAGAAAATGTTGACATCACACAAGAATCGGCACAATAGTTTTGGGATGAGAATCCTCTGAGATGGTGAAGATGGTTGGTAAAAATTGGTTGGTCAAACCAAAGACTCACACTTCAAGAATTCCCAAAGAGTTGTATCGGGTAGAATTTCATGAAGAAATAGGAGATATGATTACTCTCCTCAACAAGGGTTTTTGGTCTTCCTTCTGCCAAAAATTTTCACCCTTGGATGTACAAGTTCATTTGTATTATCCTTGATGCAAAGATGTTCATTGATTGGGCAAGTATTGTTAGCAATACTTTACATAAGCAATTGATTGAGGTAAGGATGACAGGTCATTTTTACATGACTTCATATTTGATTTATGTTGTAGCGAGAAGGAGGATATTTTCAGGATTAACAACTAGAGTTCTGATAGGTCTAGCAAGAATAGTGTGTTTTAGTTTTACCCTGTTTGGAGTTCAAGAACGGTTTTCATCATTTCCGAAGGGTAAATGATGCTTTCCTGTTTTATATAATCCGGTCATTGAGAAGAAACCCGGAGGAAAGGTTTTCAGAAGATGCCAAGGCGGTGATAAAACAATG
This sequence comes from Taxus wallichiana var. yunnanensis, assembly GCA_018340775.1. NCBI lineage: Eukaryota > Viridiplantae > Streptophyta > Pinopsida > Cupressales > Taxaceae > Taxus > Taxus wallichiana. The sequence continues at coordinate 357,417,598 of CM031243.1, read as the reverse complement.
GGGAACTTGGTTTATCCAATTTCCCTCTTACTCCTATATACGAGTTGATGGATTTTTGGTAGCTCTTTATAGGCTTCCGAAATATGTCAGCGACCAAATAGCATTGATGGAACTCTCACGAAAACTTTTCAAAATCCATTGCCTATTGGTGGACAAACACAAAGAAGGCATTTGTTTCCCAATTCAAATTGGGGAATACAAATGTCCAAATTCTCATAGTGCAGGACTTATGGAAAAAGAATTTTCTGCATAACTATACATCCTTTCACAAGCAGGGCTCAATTTGATATTAAAGGATCTATGGAAAAAGCTCTAGGGGAAAGATATAAGCACAAGGCAAACATAGAAGACTATTGGGCGGAATGTGCGGATGATAGGGAGGTAAGACGACGACAATTTTCTCGCCTCACATTGGCTCAAATAGAGAATTATAGATTAAGAGATCCTCCCTTAACCCTTGTCGATAGTGGAATTGATCTTATGGATCCTACCTATGATCAGATAGTTTTCACCCCGCTCCCTAGTATTGATTGGAGTAGAGGAGATGAAACTTCCCTAGATGTTATAAATCAACCTGTGTTAAAAAGGACTATGAATTGGTATGAGGATCAGATAGCCAAACCTCTCCCATTTTAGGTACATATGTCAGAAATATAGAGGTTGCCAACAAAAGGAGGAGTGACATAGAAAAGGGGGTGCAAACTTCTTCGCACCAGTCACCACCAACATCATCACATGCATCTCAGAGGAAAAGCCGGTGGTTACCCAAATCTATCCCTAATAAAGAAGTAGTGTCTCAAGGATCGGTAAAGAGTGTGCATCTTTGGGAAGGAAAAAAATGTGTTTCTGGTATTTCTACCCCAAATTCATCTATTCACATCACTGAGAGTTTGAATAGACCTACCAAAGATCCAAATCACCAATGTCATACACCAGAATCCAAGCAAATCCTAGTAGTACATATATCTAATTCTTCTAAACATCCAGGTGTTAAGGATATTACACAAGAACATGAGGATAATCAAGAATGTGTTGCAGATGCTACTTCACCAGGGATTGAAACCACAAAACCACCTGCTACTAGTTTTAGTCATGAAAAAGGCAAGGAGGATTTTTCTTCTAGTTCTCGACATTTTTGTGTCGAATTAATGAATGAAACACCGACCTGGGTTGACTTTGAAATAAAAAAGAGGAAGAGATTGGTCAAAGTGGCCAACATTGATTTGGAATCACTTTCTGCCCTCTCCAATAAAATGGTTCCTAAAAAGCCTAAGGTTTTCTCCAGAGTAGTGATTGATGATAGCGGAGATAAGTTTATAGAAATTACAGTTCCTACTACTAAGAAGGATCATGGAGACATAACAATCACCGATTATGAAGTATCCAAGATAGCCCTCGGTAAGACCACTTTTGAAAGCGATGTTGTTATGGCAAAAGATTGATGAATAATGTGCTTAAAAGGTTGGAGAGATACAAATCTCAAATTTTCCAACTTAAGGAAGAAAAGAATCGATTGATTTCCTATGTTCAGCAATTGATAAGCCCAATTGAGTCTTATTTTCATGTTCTAGAAATGATGGCTATCCCGGATCAAGAAATTCTCAATCAATCAAAGATGTGATCACTCTAGGACACACTCTAAGGTCATGGGTTTCTGAAATAGAAAGTGGTGGTTGAAAACAATTGTTGAAGTGATAAAAATATCTGAGAATATTTATGCTTACCTCGATTTAGTGTTCCCATTCAAGGAGTGCCTCATTACAGAATTAATCACATTAGATCAGATTTTTCCAACTCTTCAAGATCTTGTCCGCATGGAGTCTACTTTCTTGTCTTTAGAGGGAATACTTGAGTTCGATCATCGCATGACGCGGATTTTATGGTTAAATCATGTTAAGTCTAAGAAAATGATCCTGGAAGATTTGGTAATTCAGTTTGATGGTTTGTACAATGAAGCCTATACCGCGCTCTCTTCCATTCAGGTTTTCATCGAAGATATTCTATGCACCTTCATTAACGAACACAACGAAAGGAATTCAGTACAACACCTAGTGGAGCAGTTTACAAAATTGATACATGAAATGTATACTCCTGTTGATGTTTTTTCCACTTCTTCTATGGATCAATGTTTTAGAATTAAACATCTTTGTGAAGAAATCCAATCTAAAGTTGCAGACTGCATACCATACCAGGTAAGATTCTTGAAATGTAGGTACTCTGTGAAGCTGGTCTTCTCCCAAGTTGTTTTCCAGAAGAAGAGAAGATGCATCAGACACTGCAAAAGCTCAAGTCTTATGAAATGGAAAAGAATCAGAATCCTTGTTTTGCCAACGACATAGTAGGATGATTTTCTATATTTCCTTAGGAGTGGGAGAGTCCATTTCTCATACGATTGAGATAGGCGGACCCCACGCCCAATGGATAAGGCACTGGTTATTATTGTATATTTTAAAAGGTGTTGTTATTTTCTTTCGGAAAACTATGGATATTTTAAGTAATTTCTATTTTTGGTTGTCTTTAATAAAGTTGGTTGAAAAAGTCAAAGGTCACTTAAGTGCCTTATTTAATGATTGTGTAAAACCCTAACTACTTTGTAACCAACTTTTGGGTTATAAAAGGATGTGAGGGGCTCATTTGTAAGGGAGACTTTGAGAGCGAGAGAAGGAAATACTTTTGTGTGCAAGCTTTGCTTCGGGGAAGAAACTTTGTGTTCTTTTGTGAAATTTTTTTGGAGTTAATAAAATACAAACTTTGTGTCTCATTCATTGTCTCTTGTAACATTTGATGTTCTTATGTTCATTAGTTGTTAGGTGTTTGAATCTTGCATGCAAATATTATCTTTGATCTTATTGTCAACGTTATTAATTGGTTGTTCTAGTTCACGGTGATCAAGCTTTGATTGTCTACTTACTCACGTGTGTTCCCTTTTACACATTCTGTTTAGCTAACTCAAACTCCATTTTATTTGTGTTGGTTATTCATCTTTCCTCTTCATGCAATATTAGGCTCTGTTTTTACCTAGCTCTTGCATGTTCTTTCAGTTCATTCCATTCCACTCCTTTCCTTCATTCCATTCCATCTCCCTCATTCACTTTTCTTTCCATTGATGTTCCAAAACACCCCCACATACAATTTTGAATGTATAGATGTAAATACTGATTTTGGTTTTCAATAAAAGCGATCTCACCTTCATTGAGGAGGACTTCGTTCCCACACGGTTGCATGTCATTTGCATGCGTGCAAATCCATATGCCAACAGAATACTTGATCCCAAATAGACATTTTTGACCTTAAATGGATTTTAGGCCAATCTCAAACCCCAAATACACTTTATAAAAGATGAAACAATTTATTTATATGTAAATTAACTTGAGGAAATACGACTAGGGTATGATGTAAAACACGGCCAATTGCTCTAATATTATGAAATTATTATCCCAATCTAACTTCTTGCATTTATAATGCCAAAATACACAAAAACATGTAGATTTCGATGCAAAACATATTTGAAATAATTTATTAGGTCCTACGGACAAGCTACCCTCGAATAGGTCTCAAAATGGCACTTTAAGTCACCCAAAAATACTAAAAAAATTGGTTGCTTCAATTCATAAAAATAAAATTAAGATATAACAATACAAATCAGATCTGAAATACCTCCAAAACAACTCAGATTTGCCAAGAAGTGGGTCATTCCACCTAGGATAGAATAATAAAATCACTGCTACAATATTTCCCACAAACCTTTCTACAAATTTTCTTTATTCACCATTGAAATAAATGAAAAAATTTGCAAGGACAATGGTAACCCTTATGTAGAGAATCCTCACAAACTCTTGGAGGGTTTTCGTCCTTAAGAGGGTTTTTCTAAGGGGTTTCATCCTTAGAAATAATTTTGAGAAAAACTCAAAGCTTCGGACAAAAATCAAAATTTAGAAAGAGATCAAGTGTGTCTCCAACACATGTCGACTTGTCCTTTTAAAGAAGAAAGTGACCCAAAGTAGCCACACATGAAACCAATCACCTTTCTCTTACATTAAATGTTTTCTTCCCTCCATTTTTGCTCTCTAGACCAAGTCGCATTCTCTTAGAAAGATTAACTTTTGGCCCATTAACCTTTTGCCTTTTTATATGCTCTTTTGCCTCATTAGTGCAAGTTGCACTTTTCTAGAAATAAACAATTTTAGCCAATTACTATTCTCATTTGGTTCACTTTTCTATTTTTATTAAGTCCATAATATTTTATTATATGTCTTTTTATAATATTTTATTTATTTTTGCACTTTATAATAAAATATTATAACTTAAGTCACCCTTATTTTCTTCCCTTAGCCATCGGGTAGACAAAATAGGCTAAGGGTCTTCGATTGGGAAGGGGATATTACAGTCCTCCCTTCCCAAAATTGTTTGCCCTCAAGAAATTCCAAACTTGTTTTGTCCAAGTACCATGCATAAGAGACAAAACATATTGAATTGATCCAAAATCCTTGCACTGTACCTATCAAGTGGGTTAAAACTTGACACCATATATCACTCACAAGATGCTCATAGACATATACTTGGAACAATGGTTCAACATACTCCATATTGAAGACTTCACCCTCTATCTTATCATGCTTCTCATGATGAAAATAAATTTGAATAGGCAACAATAAATAAGACACATTATTATGTTCTTCATACCTTGGAGTATCACCAATATCCTCATCAATCTTGGTCCTCAAAATAACTTGACTTTGTTGCACCAAATCCTGAGCATTCTTATCCATAATAGGTTGCATATCCTCATAATAGAATTGCTGAAATAACATAGTATGATGCAATGGATCCTTGTTAATACTAATCTCCTTGTAGAGAAGATCATTAAAACATTTACCTTCAAATTGCTTAATTTGGAAATTCGCAACAGTGTAATTTCACATAAGTGTCATGGGAGGCTCCTCCTCATGTGCAAGTTGCTCCATAAAGTCTTCTTTGACTTCTTCACTTTGGTGTGGATCTAATTTGTCTTTATGCTCCCCTTGAATTGTTGTCAATAATGAAGAGTTATTTGCCTTGTACTCTTGTAGGTGTTGTTTCCCTTGAGCGGTTATCAATCTAACAACTTTAGCTCTTCTTTTCCACTCCTCACACTTTCTTTGAGTTTCCATTACATCCTCCTTGCTTGCATATATGAATTTCTTTTCCTATCTAATATCAACATTTGGTTCCCTCGAAAGTGTATCTTTTTCTATCAAGGGTTTTGGATGGCATGTTCTTTAACTTCCTTCAAATGGTTGGACTCCATGATTTCACGTCCTTGGTCATCCTTACTATCTTGCACATCAAATCTTTCTAGAAACCTTTGTGAGAAATCAACAAGTGAAGCAATGGATTTAATCCCTTGGGTCTTCAACAAATGACACCACCATTTATGTGTTATTCCATCCATGTATCTAGAGATGAGCATGAGGGCATCATCATGACGCATAGGATTATAAAAAAAGAATGTCTTAAATTTATTCAACCAACATCTAGAAGAGATTTCCTCGGTTCCATCAAAGAAAGGGACTTGGGTCCACTTCATTTTTTTCCTTGATTGCGCAATCAAATATGATTTCTTTTCTTTTCCTCACAAAGCTAGGAGAATTTCAAGCGCCGATACCACTGTAATGTCCCCAAATGGACATTTTTGACCTCAAATGGATTTTAGGTCAATCATAAACCCCAAACACGGTTTATAAAAGATGTAACAATTTATTTATATGCAAATCTGGATTTAATTTGAGGAAATGTGACTAGGGTATGATGCAAAACACATAGCCAACTACCCTAATATTATGAAATTATTATTCCAATCTGACTTCTTGCATTTATAAGGCCAAAATATGCAAAAACATGCAGATTTCTAATGCAAAACAGATCTAAAATAATTTATTAAGTTCGTAGACAAGTTACCCTTGAATAGGCTGAAAATGGCACTTTAGGACACCCAAAATATTGAAAACGAGTTGCTTTGATTCATAAAAATCAAATTAAGATATAACAATACAAATCAGATCTGAAATACCTCCAAAACAACTCAGATTTGCCAAGAAGTGGGTCGCTCCACCTAGGATAGAATAATAAAATCACTGCTGCAATCTTTCCCACAAACCCTTACGCAAATCTTCTTTATTCACCGTTGAAATAAACTAAAAATATTTGCAAACACAATGGAAACCCTTGTGTAGAGAATCCTCACAAACTCTTAGAAGGTTTTCATCCTCAAGAAGATCTTTTAAGGGTTTCGTCCTTAAAAATAATTTTAACAAAGGCTCAAAGCTTGAGAAAAATCGAAATTAGAAAGTAATCAAGTGTCTCCAACACAAGTCGACTTGTCCTTTTAAAGAAGGAAGTGACCCAAAGTAGCCACACATGAAACCAATCACCTTTCTCCTCCATTAAATGTTTTCTTCCCTCCATTTTTCTTCTCTAGAGCAAGTCACATTTTCTTAGAAGGAATAACTTTTGGCCCATTAACCTTTTGCCTTTTTCTATGCTCTTTTGCCTCCTTAGTGCAAGTTGCACTTTTCTAGAAATAAACAATTTTAGCTAAGTGTTTTTATCATTTGGTTCACTTTTCTATTTTATTAAGTCCATAATATTTTATTATAAGTGCTTTTATAATATTTTATTTATTTTTTTGCACTTTATAATAAGATATTAGAACTTAAGTCACCCTTATTTTCTTCCCTCAATCGTCGGGTAGACAAAATAGGCTAAGGGTCTTTGATTGGGAAGGGGATATTACATTATTGTGATTAACTTCACAAAAACGTCTTACGAAACGTAATGAAAAACCCTCCAAAAAGTGTTAATTACGTTGCAAAATTGTTAAACGTTTAATAAATCCCCTAGAAAGCAAATTAATTGAACAAAATGTCTAATAACCATGCATGTGAAAGTTTCACGGTTAGTTTACGTTTAATGTAATTGACGATAAAATAGTTTAGGGCCTAATGTTAAATATACCTAATTAATTATAAAGAATTAATTAATTCAATTTTAAAAAGCTAATCTAGACCATTAATTAATTAAAAATGTAATTAAATTAATTTTTAAAAATTAAAAAAAAAAGTTAGAATAAAATAATAATAAAAAGAACCTAAGTTTAAACCCAAGTCTTAAAAGCTTAACCTAATCTAAGGCTTTTAAAAAAGGAATCAACCCTAAAAGCTAAGTGTTAATGCAGAGAGGAAATGGAAAAGCATGAGCTCGGACTCGACTCGATCGAGTTGTGTAGAGGGTTTGCAAGAGGTTGTGGAGAGAACGGGGCTCAAGATGGATGCGGGACGAATCGGGGAGCTCGGTGCACGATGCCTCGTGCCATGCGTGGGAGCCTTCATTAGAAATATAATCCAAGGCACAAATTCTCAAGCATTTTCTTGACAAATTGTGATTTTTTTGTCATTTGCCACTTTGAACACATGAACGTACTCTCACCATTGAAATTGCTCGTGCAACAGGCAATCGAAACAAGGGAATCTTTTCTCATCAAAGCCACAATCAAACATGCACTTCCTTCAACTACAAGTGGATCTATCTCAACTCTGTTTTTGCTAATTGCTACGGATGTCGTTGCCATCTAAATTTCTACCTCCGCAATACATGTTAGCCTTTGTATACTTGTCGAGGAGATGAAACCACTTGATTCTCCAAAATGACTTTTGGCTTTGTCAAATGCACCATCCCCCTCACCCGCACCCACTAAAATTAAATTTTGACCACTCATCGTAACCCACTCCCAACAACCAATCAACCCCTTTTCCTACTCTTCTTCCATCCCTGCCCTCTCTTTCTCTACATCTTGTTTCCCTTATCGGTGTATCCATTACACCATTTTGTGTGATTGTCGGTTGATAAAATATAGGTCAATTATATCAAACCATAGGGGCATTAACATCATACATTGAAGCATTGAAGAAATAAATCATGCCCATTTGTTTGTCTATCCATATTAAATTTTATGATTCATGTATTTTCTTGTGCCTAAAGTGCAACACGGTGCCCGAGCCCCATTCCTTACATTTTGAGGGCACCATCACGATGGTCAACATGTGGTCGATTACACTGTTTCAAGCGAAGAGGTTCCTTGTGCTGTGAGGACGAGGAGAAGGAAAATGTCAAAGGCGATGAATGAAATTGAAGGAGCTCGTGGTAGAGACTAAAAATCCCGACTTTTGAGGTGTCGAGTAACTCAAGCCAACTATATGAGTGGCGGTAACAATGATTAATGTAACCACATTTGAACAATCATGGGTCATCATTGCATTTAATCTTGTTGCAAATTTTGTTGAACAAAATCTTGCTCGGGGGTGGTTGTGTTGGTGCCATAACCCAACCACAACCCACACCCCACTCGCATGAGTTGAGGATTTGGACGAATACATAACGCAACAATGCAAACAATGGACTCAACATGTTTATATTCAAAGCGGACATGACACTTCCAATCATTGATTTTGCATAGTCTGTAGGGGTCCATAAAAATGGAGAAGAAAACACAACAAGAAGCTTTGCGTCACCAAAAAAAGCCTTTGTGCTTGTAATGATCTCCAAAAGTAGCACTTCATAGATATACATGTCATTCTTCTTACAAACAATCCCACTCTTGAAACAATGAGGATTGATGCGACCACATGATCCCATTGCACAACGCTTGGGTGTCAAATAATTATGCCAAAGGCGTTCCCCTTATGGGAAAGGGCTTTGCAGATATTCACGAGACAATGTAAATTTTGACGGCCTAAATTACGGTTAAAAGCGAGTGTATTGATGTTTTCACTTTTCCTCGCTATTTTTAACAATTTTGTTTTTTAGTTTTTTAATTTTGTTGTTTTACATGTTGAATGCGAGGTTGTGAGGTAAATTCAACAAATCTGCAGGGTATATTATGCATGGTGAATGCGTATTTAGGATTTGATTGTTGATTTGATTGTTCATTTGATTGTTCAGTGATTTGATTGATTTGCTTTAATTGATTTATAAACCTACAAATTAAAAACTGCATAAGACTAATATATAAAAGGACAAAGACCCGATTTGGCCTTTTGATGTGGGTTAACATTAACAAGTAAAATGATTAGGAGCGGGGCCAGCTTGAATGGTTAGAACAGGGTGTCGACAGGGGAAAAATTTTGAGATCAAGACTCAGAGGGTTTGTACACGTAGAGCTCAACTCCCAAAGAACCAGACAAATAGTCCATGTGGCGAGTTCTTCATTCCCTTAGTATAATCAAAGGGAAGGTACCCATACTAAGAATAAAAATTATATAGAGAGAACTATGGCCCTACAAAATATATAAGTTACCCTATAATTCAATGTCAGAGATATCTATGTTTGAAAGATGCCTCTTCTGTAAGTATAATTTTTCAAAGGTATTGCTTTTATACACAGGGAATTATTACATTCATAGAATCTCATCCTCATAAGGTGCTTTCCATAGTTTGGATGTTAACTTCATTTTTACCAAATCTAAGAGGATTATTGATTCTCTCTCTGGGAAAATAAAACTCCAATTCTCTATTTCTCTTGGTACCATCTCTAGCACAAGCTACAAGCATTGCATGATGGAAATCTATTTGTGTCCATCCATGTATCTTGACTAAAATACATTGAGAAATGGCATAGTGCTTTTCCCACTTATGAAATACATTGAGAAGTCTTCATGTTTAGTTCAAATCTCATGATATAAGATTTGCAAATGTATATGTATGAATTTGTAACAAATTTGAAATGTACACATAGAACCTTTCAATGTAATGTTTCATCTATATTCCTACACTTCCACTATCAATCACACCCCTTATCAACATGTTATCGACAATACAAAAAAGATTTTTCAACAAAGAACCAACCAAACAACCGATGCAACCACCATCTCAAACATGTTGCAACACTAACACAATTTCCCCCAAATAATTACAAACCACATCAACTACAAAAGTAATTAACTATCCAAAGCGGTATCAAATGTATTCATGTTTAGTGCTAAAAAAATTGGCCACAAAAGGCTACCACTCATGATATAAAATCTGCAAATGTACCGAAGTCTTCATGTATTCATTTTTAGTTCAAATAAAATAGTCTAAATTGCTACCACTCATGATATAAGATTTGCAAATGTATATGTACGAATTTGTAACAAATTTGAAATGTAGAGATAGAAAATTTAAATGTAATGCTTCATCTATATTCTTACACTTACAAAATCAATCACACCCCTTATCAACATCAACTACAAAAGTAATAACTATTCCTCTAAATCAAATAACATATATCATTCGGCGTTCACATTGCATTGTACACATGCGATTGCTAATTGTATTCCCTATTTTGGAGAATCCAAAGTCACGAGTTTGGCATTGAAATTGTCGTCTAGAAGAATGTTGAAGGATTTAATGTCGCATTGGATGATTGCCACGTGGACACTATAAATGACCCATGGATCAATGACACAAATGATCTCTATCGTCGGATGTCTAGCACCTATTTGTGGCGGCAACCCTTATTCCCATTTAGTAAATGCCTAGTGGCATAACTAGTTGAAATTTGATCACACCAATATATTACATTTTATGGTGTCTCATAATGTAATATCCCCCTTTATTCAAAATGAATATTTCTCCATTTTCAAGTAAATAAGTTAATTGATAGAAAAACATATAAGCAATTTGATTTGCATGCAAAGAAAAGGAAATGTATAATCTTAGAAGCATACTTGGAATTGGAGGGTTTCAAGGTGCCAAGTTTGTATGTAAGGGTGGAATAAAAGATTGTTTCAAGGGGATTTTCTAAAGGGTGAAGTAAGTTACTTTCAATTGTGATAACAGACAAATAACTGATAGCTTAGGCATATAAACATAGATGAAACCTGTTTTACAAGAAAGAGAGCTAATGTTAAAATTATTTAGAATGGGAGGATGATGACTACTATGAAAGATGAAAACATTGAAAAGAAAGAAGCAAGATGAGCATTAGTACTAAATATTTCTACATGAATTTGGAAAAGCACAAAAGCAAATGAAAAGAAAATAGTTTTGGAGTGTGTTACAAGTAACTTTTGACAAGTAATGGATTCATCAAAGCTATTTCATTTTATGTTTATGCAAGCCATTTAGAAGATAGCAATGATGTTACGTTTGACACTCCTTTAGAATTGGAGCTTCGCTAAACTTCCCATGTAGCCAACCCCTTAATTCACATACTATGAGAAACTTGACCTCAACAAAAGGAAAAATTAAATATTACCAAACATCAGAACCCGAAGTTCAAGATTTAGCAAACAATTCTAAAAAAACATAGCAATGTTAGCTATGCCATTTATTATGGTCTGTGGCTATTTCTTTTACCTCCTCTTCATATTGCATTTGTGGAGACCTTATATGGTGATGGAAGTCCAGCTGTGTCTTGTGGAAGAGAATCGATTGGTGTGAATTCTACTTCAACATCACCTGTTGAATGGATCAAGAGAAAAGCAATACAACGTGGAAGCTTGAATCGTCTAGGGCCAGCACTACCAGCTGCATTGTTTACATTTTAAAAATGGAGAGGTCAGTTCAGCACACTAATAATAAATAAGTGTAGATCCATCAAGGTTATGTCTTATAACTTACGATTCACGTACAAAACATTATTATGCCACCATACACCAGGAACATGTGAGTGGCCAAACACCACAATATCAGCAGCACTTGCAATTGCACGTTCTTCAACTTCTTTCTTTGGAGGGAAACCACAGATATGCCTATCAATTAAGCACAAACTAAGAATTACATAACTGTTGTTTAAAGCATATATACATTTATCCAAAAAGAAATTGCATTAGTTTGTAAATGGTTATACTTACTCAACTAAAATATTCTTCCCGTGAATTGTTAAACTTACAGAATGTGGCAAGTCTACATGTCTGCAAGACCCAAAAAGATTAAGATAATATTTATGTGAGTTATCTTTGATTTAGAGTATTCGCAGCATATCTAAGCAGCAGATAAATTACCTCTGGCAGCATGTCAGAAAACTGCAACAAATGCAATGTGGATTTGCTAGTCCTATGCACTGTACACTGTTGGCATATCAACTGTAAGCTAGAAATGACCATGTGACAAGACTGCCCTTCAACTTCATCCTTTAGATTGCAAAAGAATCTAAGAACATATTCAGTCTGAATTACGGTATATCACACAAAAATTAAGAGTGGGCTTAGAGGCAAAAATATCTCTACCAAAAGACAAAAAATCAGCACAGCAAGCACCTGACACCAATTCAAGAAGAAAATGAGGTAAGTTACAGCTCTAGATAGAGAAGATAAGAAGGTTCTTCTTTAAAGGAATTAGATAGTGTATGTGCCGAAGCCTTAGCCAAGCTAAATTCAAGAATAAATTTGCTCTCTTTCGAGTCAGGAACAATGAATTATCCCAAAAGGCCACAGAGAATGAGAGATCAAACAACACTACCTAAGACTCAACTGAAGAATGCTGAGTGAATGTCTTCACAACAGAACTGAAGAGTTGCGAGTGAATATCTTCACAACAGAAATTTTTAAATTTATCAACAAATTTCTCACAAAGGCATGCACCTCAGAAGGCTCCACAGGCATTAAGAAAAAAAAAAGGTAATGCACAAAATATTCAACAACGAAGCCTGTAACAGAGTATTACAATAAACTCGGGGCAAGGGAGGAAATAATGGAAGAGATGTAAGAGGCAATGCAAAAATGAATTTGAGAAAAGCTACTAGTCTAGATGGATTTCAATTATAAACTTTAATAAGGTCTACAAGAAACAGTCGATGAATCCCAATATCAAAAAAGGAATTGAGGCAAATGAACACCATGATGTTGCAATAATACGCAGAACGGAAGAGACCTTTGCCATAAAAAGGTTCAGACCAATGGCATTATTAATACAAATTAGCAAAATTCTTTGTTGGAATTTATTGTCGGAATGCAAGAATCGTGTTCTCTAGGAAAGGTGGATTGGCTATAGTATCACCTTAACACAAAACAAAAAACAATCAACAAAACCAAGTGCAAGTATGTTGTTTTGTCAAACTTGAAAAGGCCCCTCATAGAATGGAGATTTATCACTGCTATATTAAGAACATTAAATTTGACACAGAGTTATTCACTAGATAAAGGAATGCCTCTATCAATGAGAGCATTTCACAAGGAAGAAACATTTTCAGTTTCTACCCACTCTCCTTGAATCTCTGTCCTATTGGTTGGATCTCTCAACCAATCCCTTAAATTCAACTCTAGAAGAATGGTAAATACAATGGTTTAAATTTCTCTCCAGTCTGAAAGCAATCACATTCGCATTTTACAAAATAACAACATCCTCCTAAAGATGAGCAAGATTTAAGAAGAAACCACAATTTTTAGGCAGGAGAGGAGACAAGGTGTAATGTCCCTTTCGGGCTGAAAAAAGCAAGGAAATAGCACAAACCCCAATTGATAGTAAACTGAATTTTATGCAAGAACTAGGGCAGTGACCTGTTTTAGGTCCACCAAACCCTAAGCGACCTAGGGTAAATTCAGATTTTAGTACTTCTCACACACAAATCTTCATAAATATATCGACAACTTGAAATCCTTGATGAAATAATGCAAGATAAATGCTTCAACAACAAAATACAAATTGTTGGAATTAATTATTGTCCAAAAATAGCTGAAACTTCAAAATTCCGTAACTTCATAAATACTTGGAGAAAAAATGCAAATGATAGCTCAAAATGACCATAAAAATGGCAGCTATCAAACAAAATTAGAATAAGATTTTTCTAACCATCAAAACCCATTGAAAAGTGATCCCGAAATCTCCAAATGGGTAGATCAAGCTGGAAATGAATGTGGCAGCCCCAAAAGGTGTGCCCTAGCTGGAATTTGTGCCCTAGCACTGATAGAAACCCTTGTCGTTCTAAAATTCTAAATTTTGAAGCTCAAATGTGACTCCCGGATGAAGCCACCAATGCAACAAATGAGGGTTTTTCATCCCCAAGTGTTGTAACTATTGAGGGTTTTCGTCCCCAATAGGATCCAATGAGGGTTTCCGTCCTCAATGGATGAGAGAGAGGCAAAGCGTGCTCCAACTCCAAGAAAATATCAAGATCCCAAAAATGCATAATCTTCTCCAAGCCAAGCGAACCCCTTATATAGCTCATATGTGGTGCCAAATCTCTAAAACATGATCCCCATGAGGACCAACCTCCTTGGGAGATATGTTTCTCCTTTATCTTCAAGCATGCACTCCAAAGACCAACCTCTTTATGAAAATATAAGTTTTTTTTTTTTTTTTTCTTTTTCCCATTACATCTTTTTATTTTTTTATCCTTGTTGCCAACAAAAGAAATGAGTAGTAATAATACCTTTATATTAATAATAATATTATGTTTCCCTTGAAATGGAAAATTGACCAGGCCCAATTTAAAATATTATTAATTATTTTATTTTAGAAGAGGGACATTACACAAGGAAGCCACTTTTAGGAAAATACAAATTTTAGGCGGGGAAAGGAGACGGGGAAGCACTTTTGGGAAAAACTTCGTTTGATGATTCATCATACATATGAACCATTTTGACATAGGGTCTTATCACCCTTTCCATGCAAACAAACATTGAAAGGATTTTATCATGGTCCACTAAGTTTTGATGATGGAGACAATAAGGGATAAGGGATCCTAATTCAACAATGGCTAGAGAGAGAGACCCCAAATTTCTAGGGAGGGCACAAAGGACAGTTGGAGTTAGGAGGGAGGCACCCTAAATATATAGCAAAAGTAATAAGATAACATATATTTTGTACATGATGACTATGATTATTCACAAGTACATTATGCATTGAATTTTGCATTTACACATTTCAAACAAGTCGTTTTCATATTTATTAAAACAAAATGTAAATACAATTACAAATTTATCATCCATGATCTAGATAAATTAACATAAGTCCAAGTCTAAAGAAACAAATTTTCAAAATGGCATACAGCAAAAATTCATGATACAATGACATTGATATAAATGATAAAGCAGCATCAATGAGCTAATGGTGAGGCCCAAATAACTTCCACTTTGTCTTGACTTCCATTCGCAGTAGCAATATTTGCAAGATTATCATCACTATCACATTCTAAACTCTTTGGATTATCAAAATCCTCAATGACACCCCAACAAATCCTTCTTGCTGACTCAGTGCCCTCAACTCACTCAAACGCACTCCCGACACAACACAACACTAAAGGAGCAACAACTATGGCAAAATATGGAATCAAAGGACTAATAGCTATAGAGCGAGGCACCATCAAAGAGCATCGCGGTGAAGATCTCATATGGATGGTTGGATGATAAAGTTTGGTAACAATTGGCTACATGTGTTAATGAGATCATAACCCCTAGTTGGGTCAAATGCATAATGTGTGTGTCAATTTATATGTGGTGATATGTTGATCAAATGTGCAACTTATGGGTTAAGGGTTTACACTCGAATGCTACTAGATTAAAAATTATATTGAGGACACATCATTTCATTGGCATCATTTGAGAGATTGAGATACTATAGTTGGTTCATCTCTCATATTGGGAGGTATCCTCGAGCGTATTCTTAATGATTGTTGTATAGTGCAACACTACCATAAAGGATTTCCCACATAAATTGAATATTTGGGCATATTGTTACCCTCCATATATCTCGTGTATGCATTTACATTATTTTGGTATGGGATGTTTGGTTTATTACATGAATTTTCCATTGAAATTCAAATTTCACCTTCACTTAGTAGAACAAAAGAAGAAAACTAAATGTATGGATTAATGGTTGAATTTCCCTACAAATAGATTATGACTTTTGGACTTCTCAAAGCCTATTCTATATTTTATGACATTGATGTGGAAGCTTCACAAAGAATGCTATAGAAGATATTAGGGTCATAAATTTTCACATCCCATTTCATCCGCTCCCAAAGTTGATGGCCATAGGACTGTCAACAAGCCTGTTCCAACCTTCATAACGGAGGTGATTAAGGTTGCATTAGCACAGGAAATGCACAAGACCCTTCTTGCGGGCTAGGACACATGTCAAGTGACACTTGGACACTTGACAATTAACAATATTTGACCCAGCATTTGGGTGATGACAGTATAGATATGTCCTATCCACTATGAGATCATCTCTTTAGATGAATAATAGTGGATAACTCTAATGACTTTTCCTTAATTTGCATATTAAGTGGTTTATACTAGACTTTACCTAGCTTGCCTATTGTGATGATTGATTTTGATTTGGTGTCAACACCATTTGGATGACCTTGTTTGACATATTCTCTACAGTGATTGGAAAATATCATGTGTGAACTATGACTTATTTGGCATTGACCTGATTATTATTTGGGCAGTGGTTGAATAATGTTGTTTTGATGAGTGATTATTACCTTCTTACTTATCATTACTATTAAGGGGTTTGATGAACATGTGCTTGATATATTGTATTGGTACCTATCAAGTTTTAAGTGCATATTGGATTATTGTATGAATGGGGAGGGGACAGGTGGATGTTCTTGGCCCCACAATGTATTAGATTTACATGTAATTATCACCATTGAAAAATGTTTTCATGGCTTTGGACATGATTACATTATGGGAAATAACGACTATCTTAGAAATTTGTTGAGTCACAAACCCAACAAATAATGTGGAACATTGAGAAATGGTTCAAGTCCAGATATATATTGGAAGGTTCTATGAAACACTAACCTTTTCAGTCTTGCATGGCATTCAAGCTCCACTTGAACAAAAACCCTAACAGCAGGTCTATATATTATCAATAGTTTTCTTTTGAAGAAAACCCTAATTTTGGGGAGATGGGTTGTTGTAAGGTGGCAAGAATAGGTAGAACTGATAGAGATGTGGAGGCATTGCATGATTTATTGGATGTATAGTTAAAGTTTTGCCAAGCTAGTGAATTCATTTGTTCGGAATGGCATGCAAACAAAAGAGTGGCAGATGAGGGTTTTTAATATGGTTGGCCCATTCAAACAAGGGCAAAAACCACATTTTGAGAGGCATACACAGAGTTAGGGGTTTTGCTTGGAGATGAATGGAAAGTTTTGGGCCATGGATAGCTAGGGAATTTCAACCCAAAGCAACCATCCAACATGATTAACAAGCATGGTTTCCTTTCCTTGAGCTTCACATTTGTTTTATTGATATTAGATGTTGGTATGGATGCAAAAAATTTTATTCTTTGAGTGATTTGCTTTATGGGTCGTATGTATACACATATACACCTTTGTATGTATGTACATACAAAGGTAAGATTTCATTTTTAATGGGAAGAGTTTGTTATAGACACCTTAAGGGGAATGAATGGAATTCTCTATTGCTTAACATGTAGTATTTTTCTTTCTCTAGGTGTTGCCATGATGGCACTATGATTGATGATATTTGTGTTTCTATCTAATTCTAGCTTATAGGTGTTATGATCATTACTAGAATGGATCCATATGGAAGATTGTGTTGATGTTAGAAGATGTGAACCGAGAAATAACGAAGAGGAATAAGAATGCACACATCATAGATTGTGTGTCCTTCATTATACTATGCAAGGGCTAGTTACAAAATGGTTAAGGTTACAGCAGAACATTAGCTAATACATAACTAATAATGGCTTAATAATAAAAGGTAAGCCTTATATTCTAATACCCCCTCTTAAGGCTTATTGTACTAAAAGCAAAACATACTAACACACTGACTGAAAACTAAAAACATTAGAACCAAATAGATCCATATATTCTTCAAAAGCTTTTTCTTTGAAAATAATTCTTGGACCAAGTAGAACTCCATCAAGCTTCCTCGTAACCTTCGTAAAAGTGTAGCTCGGAGCTGAATTCCCCTAGTTCTGGATTCCACCCTCAAACTTTTGAATTACAAACCTCCCGAACTATTAAACAACCATCCATGTTGAGCTACATCCATAGTGCTCCATCAAGTTGTCTCATGACCCTCATAAGGGTATAATTCCCAAGATTCACAAACTCCCAAATTAACTAGGCAGCCATCCATGTTGAGTTTCATCTACACTAGATCCCTTCTGTCCTCAAAGTGTGGGCTTCTTAAAATACATATTCTTCATTGGTGAATTCTTAGGCGGATCTTCAACAATGGCTATATTAACTTCATTTGATTTGTCTTTGAGTTTTCCATTGAGAAAATCATTGTCTTGAATTCTATAGTTCCGCACTATATGACCTCTTTTCTTGCTATAATAACATTTGATTTCCCATTTGTCTTTATCTAATCTTCTATTGTAGTTTCTTTAGTACAATGCACTCTCATCTTGAAAATTGAAGCCAGAATATTTGTTTAATGGAATTCCCATTCTTAGAAAAAATACCTCAGAAATCTATGCAACAGTTCTGACCCGAAAATCAGTACAACAAAACAAAAGTATTGTATGCGGATTTTTACCCGGAAATCAATGCAAATAATTTTTAATGTTTGAGTTCTGATAACTGAAATCGATTGTATTTTTGTGCCCTAGCACTTTGAAATGCCCTCAAATTCATCTGAAAACACAACAAAAATTGTGCCCTAGTAGTGTAGTTGTACCCTAATAGTGTAGTTGTGCCCTAAATCATGTTTTCACCAAAAATAATATAAAATAAGTAAATCTAGAGATTTGGACAGCCCTTCGCAAATACAAAGTAATAATAATCATTGTATTAGATCAATTTAATTCATCCTGGATTTACAAATATATAGGAATCACATATCCTATAAACAGGGAAGCCTATTAAGGCTCCTATAACCACTCAACCCCTATTTAGTTGTGATTGTTACTCACGTAACAATACACAACTCAAATCATACGAGTTGTTAAAACAACTCCAACCAATAATATATTATTGTTTATATAACAATAATATAACTAACTACTAACATTTATATTTCTCGAATATACAAGTATAATGTAAACATTAAATTCCTAATATTCCGCCCCTTAATATTTACATGGTAGTAAAAGAACTTTCACACTTCTCTGTGACTGCGCCCGTGCTTGCTCATGATCTTGGTACAACACTCGAACTGAAGGTAGAAGAAGGAACACATCAACTTCTTATCAACCATGCCTTTATCGAGAATACATTTGACCGAGCGGGGATGGGAACATGCTCAGAATCATCTCGCTTATCAACTAGTCACTTTACGGAACACATCGACCTAGAATGTGGGAACTCAAGCAGGAACACATTTGAACAACATTGATGGTTTTCGAGGCTAACCACAAACCTAGGTATGAACAGGAACACATCTGATTGTTCAACCTCTTCAAGACTCATGATGTTGCATTTCACTATGCTATTTGTTCTTCACTATGTTATTACATTGGGGAATTATGTAGGAATAGCCACATCTACTAGTGAACAGGAAAGAACCTCTGTTCTTATTTCTCACACCATACTGGAAATATGAAAAGCACTAGAAAACAAACACACTTCACACACGTGCCACCAAATCAGTGAAGCGACCCCATCGTTGGCTACTGAGAGGTCGTTGGTTATCCTCTAGCCTCTGATGGCTCCGTCCTCCATTAACATGTTGCTAGCTCAACTGGATTTGACTTAGACGCTCAATAGTTTCCACACTGTATTATTGGTATAAGACTGACCCCTTGATGTGAACAACACATTACATACCTTAATCGAATGTTGGATTCCACCGATAATGCATTCATAAGGTAAAATTTTTATTTTGACTCACACAAAATAACCATTGACTCATTTTTATTTTTACAAAATGATTAATGACTCAATGAATTTTATGACAACACTTTGACTCAAACAAAAAGACTCTACATTGAATTGAACTTGACACGAATGACTGAATTTAATTTTTGACACTATTGTATTTAACTTGAGACTGTACTAACAATTCTAATGGACAATAGAATAATATTTTTGACACTTGAATTTTATAATTTAAACCATACATGAAAGCAAAGAAGAATATATAACTTTAATGGACACACATAAAACTAAGTCCTAGACAAGCTTATTTTGGACTACTACAATAATAGACCTCTTGAAAACAAATCACCTATAAAAGACTATAACACTTTAATAATACACAACTACACCTAATGAAAAGGGGCACTTTGAAATGCTATGTTGACGGAGATTTGGTTTTGTATACTTATTAGTCGAGGTAGCCTGGCTGTGAAGACAAATGCTAGGATTTTAATGTATCTCAGTCTAGCAATGAACATCTACCGAGTAGTTGAGCTCCAAAAAATGCATACTACACGTTTCACTAATAGTTGTGCTCTAATAATGAATCGCCAACCTGAAGCCACTGACCGGATTCAAGCTTGCAAAGCGCATAATATGTGTTAATACTGATCTGGCAAAGATGACTCAGAATCTAAGTTGCTTTCAAAGGACTATGGACACATCGAGTTAGGAGAGCATTCAATGCTGACATAGAATCTTTCAAGATGCACAATTAAGCAAGAATATTTTATGTTAGTAGTGGAAGCTTGAACGGAAAGATAATAATAGCATTCCCAATTGAAAGGTGACAAAGTTCAGTCTCTGGAAAACTAGTTTAGATCATTCGAATCTTCCAATGCACATCTACTGGTTTCTTTTTATCAGATTTCAAAACAGCTACAGCGTGGCAAAAGCACATCTACACTTGACGTCTCAATATTCCCTTTAGCACGGAATAAAACTAATGCTGAAATCCAACGTGATTGCAGTTTCACAATTTCCAATCACAAAACTGTAAAAATTGATCCAAAGTATATGTTGCACGGCTAAAGACTGAACAAATGAAAAAATATCCAGTACCCCAAATACCAATACAAAGCTATTGAGAAAAACAATGATGGACTGTGATTGAATGCATAGTGAGTGTAATGCAAAATCAAGCAAGAAGTGAGAACACGACCTTTGAAGTCATTCACCACGATGCTCGAAATGAATCGGCAGACGACTATCTAAAAAACCTTCAATACTTAAAATCTACTCATTTAGAAATGTCCAAAATGATGGTCTCGACCCTATGTATACGTCCAGATCCAAAATTTTCACGGTCATCATGTAGTTGGACAACATGGCTGTAATTTTAGTGCACTTAGCTCTCCAGACGTTATCTATACTACACGAAGAACTCAAAGAAGAAAAATTACATCAGGTGGGGCAATGGAAAATACTACAAATGCCCCTTCAAATAAATCATTGATCCATTAGAGGATTCTCTGCTCTGATACCAAATCTAGAGATTTGGACAACCCTTTCATAAATACAAAAAAATGATAATCACTATATTAGATCAATTTTATTCATATTGGATTTACAAATATATAGGAATCACATATCCTGTAAACAGGGAAGCCTATTAAGGCTCCTATAACCACTCAACCCCTATTTAGTTTTGATTGTTACTCACGTAACAATACACAACTCAAATCATACAAGTTGTTAAAACAACTCCAACCAATAATATATTATTGTTTATATAACAATAATATAACTACTAACATTTATATTTACTGAATACACAAGTATAATGTAAACATTAATTTCCTAACAAAGTAAAATACCGAGGTAAAAGACTTTGAATAGTATTTGAAATCGCGTCTTGTCATACCCTAAAGAATTGTCTTTTTCCACCAATCATCAATGATCGATGTAATGTCCCCTTTTTAAATAAAAATTAAAAAGAAGAGAATCGATTTACACTGTAATTTAAAATAAAATATATTTTTATTGTGCAAATCAAAAATAAAAGAAAATTTTGATTTCACCTTGGGATAATAATTTCTTATTTTAAAGGTGAATTAAGTGACTAAGCAAGTCACATTTTTTTGGGAACGATTTAATGTTTGATATTTAAAATAAATCGATTTCTTCTAGGCATGGGTCGATCCATATGGGCCCCATTTGATTTAAATTCCTATGCATTTAATATTTGATTTGAGTGTGATCTCCAGCACTTTTTAAAATGATATTCCTTCCTAGCTTTTGGCGCCAAAGATGGAGAGAGAACTTTGGAGGATGTGCAAGGCAAAAGATATAAAAGAAGATGTGGGTACTCCTTTTTTCGCATGTTGACGGTTTATGAAACTTATCTTCATGCTTGAAGAAGGGATGTATGCCCACTAATGATCTAAAACAAAAGGTGTTCTTCAACACCACCTTTGAGTGAAGTGTGTATGCCCTTTGAGCTTTGATTTGATAAGTAAATGCTTAAACCTCTTGCCTATGTGAAGTCGCCATTTTTTGGGGGGAGTTCAAGCTTGCTTTGAGAGGGTTTGAGAGTGATTTATGGTGAATATCATTTATTATATGTTGTTGGTTTTCCCTTGATGAAATCGACTTGCCTAGGTAATTTTAAAGTGGTTTGAGGTGTTTTATGTGCTCAAATACTTGTTCATTCCAAAATTTTAGTAAGCTCAAATCGACTTGATATGAAGCATTTTGGTATGATTTTATGAGGTTGCATATGGAGGTTACATTCTGATTTATTTATGCTTCTAATTGGGGCATATTGTGGCCATTTCCATGCTAGTTTGGTTTACTAACATTGTTGGGATTTATTTAATGCAAGTCGACTTACTGGGCATGTATTAACAGTTTTTGGTAGGGTTAGAAGGGCTCTTTCAATCTGCTGTTATAAATCCATTAATGCAGATCTGAAAAAAATGATGATTTTGAGCATGGAAAAGTGATTATTAAAGTTGGAATTAATTTCATGATTTTTCCCTAACCCTAGCGACTTGAACTGCAGTTTCGGGGGGCTTTGAATGGGTTTTTGTGAACAAAAAATTCAGATTGTTGGTTCAGTTCATTAGAAAGTCATAATTTTATCTTCCTTACGCAATTTATTTCACTCAAAAAGGATAAATATTGAAGGAGATATTAATTATTAAAGTTTATGATCATTTTCATCATTTATAGTTATATTAATTTATTTTTCTACTTCTGCAAATTTAATTGGTTAAAGGAGTGCAAATTCTAACTAGATAGCCCATCTGAACCCTTACCTTGGCTCACTCCAACCCCATTTGGGTTGTATTGAAGCCGACATTGGGTTAGTTGAGGTGAACCTAGAAGGGTTTCTCTTCTAAGTTTGTTTCTTTTGCAAGTAGATTAATAATAATTAATTAATATCCCACAAGGGGATATTACAGTGGTATCAGAGCTTCTTTCCTCTTTTCGTGTGGGTGATTTGTGTATGCAGGGTGATAAGAAGTTTCAAGTATTATAAGAGGAGAAATAAGGGAAACATGGATGAAGGAGCATTCACGTCGGATCAAGTGAAGTTCTTGCACGAATTGATGCAAGGGTGTGGGCAAGAACTACAAAAATCCATGAGTGAGCAAATGTCCAAGCTCATCAAGGATGCTATGGGTAAAGATAAATCTGCAAGCTCCAATGGGGAGAGCTCACATAAGGGAGGTGATGGCTCTACACCTAAGTTTTTCAAAGATGTCTTCTTGCCTAAGGAGACCAATAGAGAGAGAGAAGAAGAAGAGCCCACTTTAGCAGAGCTAATAGATGCTCAAAGGTTGGAGTATGGTTCTTTGAGCCAAGCTACAAGAGACATGTTGGGGTTTGATGAGTTTTGTGCCCTCAAGATGGGCAAAAAGTCAAAGAGATTCCACAAGCAACCACATAAGAACCTTCAACAAAGGTTGGGTAAGGTTTCACTCCCAACTTTGATGGTTCTAATACCATTACAGTGAGAGCTTGGTTGCAAAAGATGGAGACTTACTTCTCCCTCAATCCCATGCAAGAAGAAGAGGCCCTCAAATTTGTTACCCTCCATTTGGAAGGCATGGCACATGAGTGGTGGTTCCATGGTATGCACACCCAAGGCCATGATTTGATTCACACAATGGAAGAGTTTAGTCGAAGGATCATGGAGAGGTTTGATAGGAAGGACCCGGAACTTCATTTTAGGGAATTGGCCCAACTCAAACAAGTGGGTAATGTTGATGAGTATGTTGCAGACTTTCAAAGAATTGCAGTCATGGTTTCCGATGTTAGTGAGAAGAGGTTGGTTGTCCTCTTTACTGAAGGTTTGGTGGAACCTCTAAAAGGTTTGGTAAGAGCTTTTAACCCTATGACTTTGCAAGATTGTATTACTAAAGCTCTAGACTTAGAATGTGCAGCTTATAGAGGGACTTATGGGCCTAAAGGACAACATTCTAATGCCTCACAAACGCTGTCCAAAAGTGGATTTAGAGGGCAGCCAAGGTCTGATTTACAGCAGCCCCTTAAAGTACAAGGAGGGCAGCCCCTTGGGTCATCAAAAGAGGCCCCAAAGAGGTTCAATCAGCCCTATATACCACCATACAAAAATCAGCCCCAAAACAGTTCACAAAAAGATGAAAGGGACGAACTAAGAAGAAAGGGATTGTGTTTTGACTGCAAAACTCCATGGGTAAGAGGTCACAATTGTAAAGGTAAAGGTCAAATCCATTACATTGAAATTATTGATTCAAACTTTGAGTTTGACTTTGATTTGAATAATGCTAACCATGATACTAATGAAGAAGTGGTTGAGCATGTGCAAGAGAATGAGGAAATGGAAAGTACCCTTGCTTCTCTTTCCGGTGTGCCCAAGTATCATGCATTTAGGGTGAAGGGCACCATTCAAGGGCAAAGAGTCATTACCTTGGTTGATAGTGGGGCCACCCACAATTTCATTGATGGAGGTCTAGTGAGGAAAATGGGTTTGGAAACCACAAATTGCAAGGCTTTCAAAGTAACTATAGCGGATGGACTTCTCTTCCATGTTCTACAAAGATTGCACAACTACCTCTCATGCTTGGAAAGCACAAGGTAATTGATGATTTTTATGTTGTTGATATTGGAGATATTGATCTTGTGTTGGGTGTTCAATGGTTGCATTCTTTAGGTGATTTCACACAAAACTACAAAACCATGGAGCTAAAGTTCACTAAAGATGACAAGGAAATCATCCTAAAAGGTATGGAAAATGGTGCACCACAAGAGGTGTCCATGAAGAGGATGGAAAGGGCTTTTAGAAGGGGTCAAATTGAGTGGGCAGCTGGCTGTTATATCACAGTAAAATCAGAAAAATCAGAACAGCAGTCATTAGAAGGTGAGTTACAAGTTCTTTTAGAAAAGCATGTTCATGTTTTTGATGATTTACCACATGGGTTACCTCCCCATAGAGGGTTTGAGCATATTATAGAGTTAGAAAAGGACACTAAGCCCGTTATGATCACTCCTTACCGCCATCCAAGAGTTTATAAGGAAGAAATTGAAAAGACCATTAGGGGCTTCTTGAGATGGGACACATAAGGCCTAGTTCTAGCCCATTCGCATCTTCCGTAGTCTTGGTCAAGAAAAAAGATGGCACTATGAGGATGTGCATTGATTATAGAATGTTGAACAAGAGGACCATCAAAAATAGGTACCCCATTCCCTGAATTGATGAGTTACATGGTGCTTCTTTCTTTTCAAAAATAGATCTCAAATCTGGGTACCATCAGATAAGGGTAAGAGAAGAAGATGTGCACAAAACAGCTTTTAGATGTCATTTTGGGCATTTTGAATTTTTGGTTATGCCTTTTGGGTTAACTAATGCACCAGCTACTTTTCAATCTTGCATGAATCATGTATTTAGCCAATATCTAAGAAAGTTTGTGCTAGTGTTCTTTGATGACATTCTTGTGTATAGCAAAACTTGGGAAGAACATTTGACACATTTGGATTTGGTTTTATCTACTTTGGGACAACATTCTTTCTTTGCAAAAAAATCTAAGTGTGAGTTTGGTTTAAAGGAAATTGGATATTTGGGGCATATTATTGGTGCTAATGGTGTGCAAGTTGACAAACAGAAAATTGCAGCGATTATGGAATGGCCTACTCCCTCTTCTCTCACACAACTAAGGGGATTTTGTGGTCTTTGTAGCTATTATAGAAGATTTGTTAAAGGTTTCTCACGGTTTGCAGCTCCTTTGACAGATTTGACCAAGAAAGGGGCCTTCAAATGGTCCAAACCAGCCCAAGAAGCATTTGAAAAATTGAAGGAGGTAATGTGTTCTTGCCCGGTTCTTGCAATTCCAGATTTTTCTAAACCTTTTGTGGTAGAATGTGATGCTTCGGGTGAAGGAATAGGGGTTGTCCTAATGCAAGAGAAACACCCCATTGTTTTTTAGAGTAGGAAATTGAAAGAGCATGAAAGGGGATATAGTGTGTATGATAAAGAAATGTTGGCAATCATGCATGCTTTGAGTAAATTTAGACAATATTTGGTATGTGGGAAGTTTGTCATTAAATCTGATCATAACAACTTGCGTTTTTCCTTAACCAAAGAGAATTGAATGACAAGCACAAAAATGGGTAAGTAAAGTGCAGGCTTTTGATTTTGACATTGAATATGTGAAAGGAAGAATAATGTAGCTGCAGATGCACTATCTAGAAGGCCTATGGGATGGAAGAAAAAATGGACCAGCCATGTGTGCAATTGCTTGAGGGCAAGCAATTTTGGGAAGGGAGGACTGTAATGTCCCCTTTTTAATTAAAAATTAAAAAGAAAAAAATTGATTTGCACAAGTAAATTTAAAATAAAATATATTTTTATGTGCAAATCAAAAATAAAAGAAAATTCGATTTCACCTTGGGATAATAATTTCTTATTTTAAAGGTGAATTAAGTGACTAAGCAAGTTGCATTTTTTTGGGAATGATTTAATGTTTGATATTTAAAATAAATCGATTTCTTCTAGGCATGGGTCGATCCATATGGGCCCCATTTGATTTAAATTCCCTATGCATTTAATATTTGATTTGAGTGTGATCTCCAGACACTTTTTAAAATGATATTCCTTCCTAGCTTTTGGCGCCAAAGATGGAGAGAGAACTTTGGAGGATGTGCAAGGCAAAGATATAAAAGAAGATGTGGGTACTCCTTTTCGCATGTTGACAGTTTATGAAACTTATCTTCATGCTTGAAAAAGGGATGTATGCCCACTAATGATCTAAAACAAAAGGTGTTCTTCAACACCACCTTTGAGTGAAGTGTATATGCCCTTTAAGCTTTGATTTGATAAGTAAATGCTTAAAACTCTTGCCTATGTGAATTCGCCATTTTGGGGGAGGACATAAGCTTGCTTTGAGAGGGTTTGGAGAGTGATTAATGATGAATATCATTTAGTATATGTTGTTGGTTTTCCCTTGATGAAATCGACTTGCCTAGGGTTATTTTTAAAGTTGGTTTGGAGGTGTTTTATGTGCTCAAATATTTGTTCATTCCAAAATTTTAGTAAGCTCAAATCGACTTGATATGAAGCATTTTGGTATGATTTTATGAGGTTGCATATGGAGGTTACATTCTGATTTATTTATGCTTCTAATTGGGGCATATTGTGGCCATTTCCATGCTAGTTTGGTTTACTAACACTGCTGGGATTTATTTAATGCAAGTCGACTTACCTAGGCATGTATTAACAGTGTTTTGGTAGGGTTTGAAGGGCTCTTTCAATCTGTTGTTATAAATCCACTAATGCAGATCAAAAAATGATGATTTTGAGCATGGGAAAGTGATTATTAAAGTTGGAATTAACTTCATGATTTTTCCTCTAACCCTAGCGACTTGAACTGCAGTTTCGGGGGCTTTTGACTTGGTTTTTGTGATCAAAAATTCAGATTGTTCGTTCATTAGAAAGTGCATAATTTTATCTTTCTTTGCAATTTATTTCACTCAAAAAGGATAAATATTGAAGAAGATATTAATTATTAAAGTTTGCAGTCATTTTATTTGTTTAGAGTTATATTAATTTATTTTTCTACTTCCGCAAGTTTAATTGGTTAAAGGAGTGCAAATTCCAACTAGATAGCCCATCTGAACCCTTACCTTGGCTCACTCCAACCTCATTTGGGTTGTATTGAAGCCGACATTTGGATTAGTTAAGGTGAAGCTAGAAGGGTTTCTCTTCTAAGTTTGTTTCTTTTGCAAAGTCAATAATAATTAATTAATATCCTGAGGATATTACACACGATTTCTATCTATTTTGGTGTGATCTATAAGAAACAAAAAATTTAGATATATAGGGAAAATGCCGTCACGTTTTTAAGCGAATATGCCCTTGAATATGTGATTGTATTTTTCTTATTCCGTTCCCTTTGCGAAACTAACAATTTATGACTATATTTTTTTCCGCATCAATGATATTTTTCATATTTGGATTGTAAACTCTGCTATTTCTTTTGTATTTGTAACTCATGACCTTTAAAACACTCAAAATCCGTGACCCTTAAAACAACAATTCTACACAATTTGTTTTCCTTGTGTTTTAATGGCGTCCCATTCTTCTACAAAAGTATATTCAATTCCTCATTCAAAAATGACTTCTTTTTTATCTTCATAGCCACCTTCTCGCATGTCATACTCGATTCCCGAGATTCCTCGAAGTGTGAACCCAACCGAGCACCAATGGCTCGATACTAATGTTAAAATGGCTCGATACTAATGTTAAAAGATGTGAACCTAAAAATAATGAAGAGGAATCGGAATGCACGCATCATAGATTGTGTGTTTGCATTAGAATATGCAAGAGATAGTTCTGAAAATGGTTAAGGAGGTTCTGATGGAACATTAGTTAATACATAACTAATGGTGGCTTAATATAGTTTTTACTCATTCTTGTATGTGGAGTTATTTCTAAGATAAAAAGCATTTGATGATCTAATGTTTTACATTGTTAATGCTTATACGAAGAAAAGGAAATTGTGCCATCTTTAGCTAACCCATGTATCTTTTGCAAGTGGTGATCTTCAAAAATTTTAACACCTTGGTTGACTTAAAGCCAAGCACTAGTACACCCCTACCCCGTGTGCCCTTCCTGCACGCCGCGTATATGTATGGGTGCAGTGCAGTCTTGGTGCATCTCGGGTATGTCGTAGGCATACCCGTCAAAAGTAATGTTGTTGCTTTTAAAAACGGTTTTTAATTTTTTTGGTTGACTCACTCACTCTAAACCCTAAAAACACATAAATGAACTAAAAATCAACCCCAAACTCATCTAAAAATCTATGAAAGGACACTCAACCATTGCGAAACACAAACAATTCCACGAGTAACTCAGAGGGAACCACCTTTCATCACGGCTCCATACACTGCTTCCAGAAGCAAGGCGAGGTCGGTTGCATCCGAGTCTGAGTTGTGCGGAGGACCAAGGAAGAAGGGTCTAATAGGTCTCGAACCAAGACAAGCATTTTACAAACAAAATCATGATTCCACTCCCAAGCCAAAAAATGGAAGTAAAAAAATGGATCCACCAAACCAATCTCCTACAACACCACGGATTGCATGAGTCAAACCATCAACCACTATATAAACTATAAGCACCATATTATTCCCATTATATTACATTATAAACTATAAGCACTATCTTCACTATATTCTTTTTATTGGGGTTTTCAAGTTTTTATATTTTTCCCAGATGTCAAAACACACTTGATGGCTATGAAGAGTGTCGAGAGGCATTACTGAGGCTATTGCACGTAGGGAAAAAAATCCAAGTAAATTTTTGGTTGTAAACGAAACACATGTGAAACAAACTAAGAATCACATGAGAGAATGGCAAAGCCAAAGATGGAAAATGCGAGGAACTCATCACATTAGTAAGACACGGGTTCCATCCTCAACTTGATGGTAGATTTTCTAATCAACTTGAACCCTTGCAGCGAAGCCCAATAAAGGCCATTTTTTTACCTTTGGATGGATCTTTGAAAGTCATGGCCATCTCGATGCTCAATATCATCATCAACTCTTGCCTTTCTATTAGGGATAACTACACATACGCGTTATAATGTTGAACTCAACACACACTTTGTTGGCTAGATTTTATGCACAACATAAAGCCTAGGCAGTCATGAGATAAATCTCCCTCATTTAACGGTGAGGCTCCCTTGTAAGATGTTTATCTATTTTGCAGGGTCGGTTCTAATAACTATTTTCGGGGCTTTGCTTTAATTCCCAGCTCGTGAACCACAATTGGGTAATTTGGCGAAATAAGGACTTGTGTTGGGAAGATTTGCAAAAGTGGGAGAAACGAGTAAGGAAAGAAGAAAGGAAGATGTGTTGAATTGGTCCCAACAACACAAATTAAATAAACAGAGAAAACTCACAACGTTAGTAGTAAGGGAAAGAAATAGCTTCTAACCTAGATCTAAGATAGCACAAAGTTTATCGAAAACCTCCAATAGAAGTGATGAGCAAAGCACCGTAGACACAAAATTCTCCGGAAACCCACCTTTTATTCAATCCCCAACGTTGAAGAAATCACACAAGGGTTTTGACTGAAAGTCGAAAACTCCTTTGCTTTAAACAAATTATGATGAACAAATTGTGATCCTTTAAGCCATAGGCTCTTCATCCATTTATAGTGCATAGAGGGCAATTACAAATAGGAAGCTTCTATGAATTCCTGCATGTGGAAGCAGTAAAGGAAAGCAGATTGGCAATCTTCCTCATAAAATTCCTCTTCGCATGACATGCATGATTTACTTTGAAAATAAAACCTTCTATTCTGCATGTTTGTCACCTATCTCCAAGTAATTGACTTCTTCCAGTAACTTGAAGTAATGGCTTTTAAACCAATCACTTAAGTTTTACAATTCAATTGATTACTCAATTACTTTGTCGGAGAAAATAAGAGAAAGAAGAAGAAAGAGGAGAAGAAATTAGAAGAAAGTTGCAACACTCTCAGTCTGATTTTTCTTCCATATGCCTCATGAATGATACCTCTGCCTTAAATTTGAGAAGCTCTTTCTCCCGCAGTTGACTCTTTTCCTTTGATTCTCACCAAATTGGATCTGGAAGCAATTGACTGTGATTTGCTTGTGGGTGTTGCCTCTGACCTGTCTTCTCCTCTTATCCTTGAAGCTTTTGCAGTTCTTCTCAAGTATGTGCACCAGTGAAATGTTTGCCGTAAACAATTCAGACAAAACTCATCACCCTTTTATTTTTAATTGCATATGAGCAATTTTGAATTTTGGAAATCACTCCGGGTGCAAGCAAATATAAGTAGGCTCAATGTGGGCTTAACTGGAAGATTGGGAAGCACATGCACAGGCTTTTAGAGGGATTTTGTATGCAATTTATAATTAACTTCCACATGGGCTGCGTTGAAACAAGAGGATGAAGCTGGCTTAACATACATGCAAACACTTAATGATTTTGCTTCTCTTTTTAATAATAATTGCCCCAAAAGTTGTGTGGACCATAAGGAGAAGGCTGCCAATTTCAGCGACTTGTATTTAAATGTTTTTACCTTGGCTCTTAAAAATTGCGTTGAAACTCATGAAGGAAAGCAACGTGGAAATGGAAGGAGGAAGGCAGCTGGAAGAATTGGAAATCCACGATTTCATTAAGTGACTTCTCTTTTAAAAATTTCGTGAAATTTGGAAAAGATAGGCAGCTTGAAATCAACGACTTGCACAAAAAGAATAAACTTTAAAGTTTCGTGGATTTTGGAAAAGACAGGCAGCTAATATTCACACTTCAACTTTTGCAAACTTCTAATATTGGCGTGGAAATCCATAAGTCAAGGCAGCGTTAAAAACAAAGATGGAAGGCAGCTTGCTTAAGTGAACTTGCTTTAAAATTGCATGGAAATCTAAGGTGGAAGGCAGCTTCTATTTCCACGATTTGCACTTGAACTTTTTGCTTTAAATTTGCGTGGAAAATCAAGTGGAAGGGCAACTAAGATTTGCGACTTGCATGGGCTCTTTCTTTTAACATTTGCGTGAAAATACATAAGTCAAGGCAGCGTGGAAAATAGAAGTGGAAGGCAGGTTGCTTTTAGAAGACATGACTCCTCTAATTCCCGACAACTTAAGTGACTTTTCTTTAAAAAGCTGCGTTAAAATTGAAGGAGGAAGGCAGCTTAGATTTGCGTGAATTTCCAAGGTGGAAGGCAGCTTTGAAATCCACGACTTGCACAAGTGAAATCTTCTTTTAATATTTTGTGGAATTTGAAGGGTCGGCAGCTACGAATTTTCACGATTTGCACAAGTGAAACTTCTTTTAATATTTGCGTGAAAATTCATAAGTCATGGCAGCTTGCAATGAGAAGACTCCACCATGGAAAACCACAATTTGCACTTAAGCAATTGCCCCTTGGAAAATTGCGCTGATTTTTGGAAGAATTGGCTGCCAGAAACCACGACTTGCTCTAGAGGATTTTGTTTTGATCATTGACGCAATTTCCTGAGTGATTATGCCCGTTAAATGATCCTCCAGAATGCTTTTTTCTTCCTTGGCCATGACTGCTCTGCAAATGGAAGACAAACTTCTCCAGGTCTATGATCTGCTCGATCATTTAACTTGGATTTAACCTTAGACAAGGCAAAAATCCTGAGCTCTGGTCACCTTCAAAAACAAGCTTTGGCAGACAAATTAATTAGCAATTAAAAACACTGGATAGCTTTTCAAAACCCTAGGCCCGGGAAAAGGTTTGGCAGGAAGAAAGAATAGGCTACGAGGATTGTCGGACGAAAAACGGAGAAAGACCAAAACACAGACAAAAAGAAATAAAATAAAAACAACACCCGGAAGAAGTTGTGGGCAATTGCTCGAGAAAATTTCTCCAATTAGCTAGTCTACAAAAACTCTCCCCCGGGTGAATGCTCTGTGGTAATAATGACGGGGTGAGGTGCTTATATAACCCAAATTTCTTAATTTTAGCTCAACCTATTTTTAAAAGAATTTTATTTATTTAATATAAAAATAAATAAAATGCTTTCAGACTAAGTCTGGGAAAGGAATGAGTGAGCTTTAGCATGTGGGTATTTGACGGACGAGACTCTATGACTTCCTGAAGGTATCTTTGAGCAATGCGAGCAACTGCAGGAAAAAACAAACAAAAACATGACCCTTCACTTAAAAAGAACAAAAAATTTAAAAGGGGTAGTCCCAGATTTCAAGGTGAAATCTATTTTACACCACACACAAGATTACAAAATGTTTTAATTTCAAAGATGAATATCAAAGCCGCGCCTAAACCCTTGTATGAATATTTGTATTTAGATTGCCAGATGATTAATGAAAAGGTTAAAGTTTTAGCATATTGAATGTTTTCAACCTTGATCCCACTATACTTAAACATGTGTGTGTGCGTGCGTGTGTGTGCGTGGGGAGTACGTGTGTGCGTGTGCGTGCGCGTGCACGTGTACCCTACCCAAGGGTTTTGAAAATTGACATACCCGCATGCTCACACTGTACCCGTACCTATATCCTAGCAGCATAGGCTTAAACAAATGAAGATCTGAAAAGTGAAATTTTTGGAATTGTTCTTATATATAGTGTAGAAGTCATATAGTGAATACACTTTGCACTTACATAAAAGAAAGAGCTTGTATCGACTGGCACAGCCATGTCTCTGCTCATGAAAATCATCCCTGAATTATAAATGAAATTCTGGCTTTTAAATATAAGTTGATTGTGTTGTGAACAACTGTGATTTTGTAATAGGCTTTGAAAAGGGGGATTGATAACAGTGTTCTGTAATGCTTGAACTGGTCTCTTTTTCATTACCTCTCTGAAACAGAATTTCAGACTTCTGTTTAAGGAAGTAGCGTAGACTGAAATATACAAGTGCTCTGTTTGATCAAATCTTAGGAAATGTGTTGAAAATAATGTTGTAAAATTGCAATTGGAGCATTGGAAATGTGCATTATTAATTGGTCTAAATCCATATCTGGAAGTGTAAATTTTCAGGGGTTGTAGCTTGTCTCTTTGCAAGGGGCACCATTTGAGCATGTTCCTAGAAGCTATCATAAATTTGTATTCTAGCATTTCTGACAATATAATATTATTGATAGCTTCCATACTTTGCTTATGTTTTTCAACAATCTTCCCCAACCTTTCAACACAGTTATTCAGAACCTCAATATGATCATTTTGCTTCAGCACAGTATGCAGAAGTTTAGACAGGTAAAATTTCAAATAGGGATTGTGAATCCCTTTTCCATCAATAGATTTATTCATCCGATTGAGAGCAACAGAGATATGAAACATAGCAGAAAGTAAAGTAGGGTTTCAGTTGTACAAATGGTCAAGAGGGTCAGTTTGAGAATCTTGATGGCTCAAATGAGTGTTGAAGTTTAACTCCCTACAAGGAGGGGCCATTCCATTGGAAAATATGGGAATTATGAATTTGAATGGAAGGGATAGGCCATGAGTTGGTGAGGGCCATAAGGGTAGATACCTATCCCGTAGAAAGTAGAAACCGAATATGGATGCACCTTTCCCAATCCTTGACAAAACTCAATTCCATATAAAACATGAGTAAGAGGTTGGGACCTAGAATGGGTGAGGGAAAGATTTAATCTGCTCCTACTATCAGGGATAGAAGCCATTACAAGTGATAACTTTTTTAAACAGTCCAACTGACTATTTCCCATGTGATTTCTTTTATTGCTGTGCTAGGAGTAACAGTTGATGTATTGCCACGTCTTAAAAACGTATTGGAATTTCCTTTATGGCCTCTTTTGAGGTTTGAAATGTCTATTGAATGCCTTTTATACTGGATGGGTGTCATGACTTTAGAAGCATGTTTGACAGGTTCATAACTTTTGTCTTCCTCAATGTTACAAATGTTCAATTCCAAAGATATTCGAAGTATATTAAGGCGTCTCGAGAAAATTGAGGGGTCTCAATACTTGAGGATGAGGATTTTTAGAGTTGCAGTAGCAATTTCAAGATGCACTAAAGAAGCAAATCTGATTTGGGTTAATAAGGCATGTTTTTAGAGGCAATTGGTAAAATGGGATTTTTTTGGGGATATTATGTATAGCCACAAAAGAGAAAAGGGGAAGGCTGAGAAACAAACATACTAATTCAGCAACCAATAAACTATAAAGCTAGTAGGAGGGCCACTTCCATTGTTGAGGGATAGTATACATTAACAAGATAAAGTATCAATGGGTCCCTTTAGGGACATTTACCAAGGCGAAGTTTTAGGGATGAGACTATAAATCATGAACGTGTCAAAGGACACGAAGGCATTAAAGACAATAAAGTATTGAGGACTATATAAAGTAGGAAATAGCGTGTGGATAAGGATTAAACAATTTGAATAGTGGTAATGTGAAGGGATGAGATTATAAAGTATAAACATGTCAAAGGACACAAAGGTGTTGAAGACAATTAAGTATAGGGGGTATATAAAGTAGAAAATAGCGTGTGGATGAGGATTAAACAATTTGAATAGTGGTGATGTGAGGGGTGGTCACATCTAGGGAAATAAAGTGGGGTATGTTAATGGCATCTAGAATATAAGAATCCAAAACTCTTAGATAAGATTTTAAAAAAACAAACAAGGGATGAGTAGACATTGGGAAATAAAGAGAAGGGTTTTCATTATAATTGGCTTTCAAGCTAAAAATTAAGACTTGTATCATCCAATCTCATATACTCTACTTTCCACTTACTTTTGCCCAGATTTAGAATCTTTCCAGTAGGTTCAATTTTCCCGATCATGATCAATATTGTCAATGGTGGCATACTCCAAGTCCAAAATGTTTTGAATTTGCTTTGGTCCGTTTCCAAGATGGGAAAATATCTACATACCCTTAAACTTGAATTGGGATATGGCTGAATCAGCTAATCTATCATAAACAAGTTTGTGTTCTCTTGCTTTCTGATTTGTGAAGCAAGCTTGAGTCTTTAGCAAAAGATTCCCTATTTGATTTAGGATATTGTACATTCTTGTGTTTAACATATTTTTCTCTCAAATTTTTGTAGTAAATTTCAGTTTATAAACTTTGTTTATACCATCAGAATATGAGACTTAAACTTGGAAAGCCGCTTTTGCTCAGACTTGAACTTGGAAACAAAACTAGGTCAATACTTGGAGCTCAGAAAATGCTTGTGTAACATTCCCTTTTAAACTAGTTTGTTTTGGAGACTTCTAGCCCATTCCACTTCCCGTGGGCAAGGAGGTGAACAAGGGAAGTGTTTGTTGTGTTTTTTAGTCTTTTTTGTGAGCATTTACCTTTTCTTTCATGGTTTCTCTTATGAGGCAGGTCGGCTGGGTTAAAGAGGTGAAAAGCCAAGTTAAAATTAAAAGAAAGCATCCTTATGAGGTCGGTTATGGGGAAGACTCCCTAATTGATCTTTGCAGCCACCAAGAGGAATATAAAAGGGATCGCTTGGACTAATTCATCATCCTTCAATGCTTGTAATATCTCCAACAGACTACATGCATTGTGATAGAATTGACATTACACAATAGGACTGTGCACTATGCTGACTGTAATGTCCCCTTTTTCGAATTAATTCATTTGAAGACTTCTTGCCCATTCCACTTCCCGTGGGCAAGAAGTAGGTGAACAAGGGAGGTCTTTGGTTGATGTTTTAGTCTTTCTTTTATTAACATTTACATTTTTCTTTAGTATTTTCCCTTATGAAGCAGGTTAGTTGGGTTGGAGGAACTCAAAGGAAAATTAAAAGATAAAGCAAGCTTCTTATTGAGGTCGGTCATGGGGAATTCCCTCCATGGGGTTTTGGCGCCACCTTATGGATATAAAAGGGGTCACTTAGGCTCATTTTGGGCATGCTTCCCTATTATAATTTTATTCTACTTGGTTTTGGGGTTGATTGCTCTATTCCATTCCACTAGAGGGCGAAAATCCTTTGGTGTGGCAAGCAAGGAAGACGAAACCCTTCCTTGTTCAAGGTTGGAGAACAAAAACTCTCCAATTGGTGGTTCCAAGGGCTTCAAAGAAGGTTATCTTGTTGGTTAGCAACTAGGGCTTGAAGAAAAAGAGATATCAAGGTCTTCTACATCAATTTGGCACCCTCTAGGGTGGTGACTTGGGTGGAGAAGGGTTTGAGTGCCTTATAAGGCACCAATTGACATTTTGTGTTAATATTCAAATTCCTCCTAATTTATAAGGCTGATTTCTCACTTCATTGGT
Organism: Taxus wallichiana var. yunnanensis; assembly: GCA_018340775.1. NCBI lineage: Eukaryota > Viridiplantae > Streptophyta > Pinopsida > Cupressales > Taxaceae > Taxus > Taxus wallichiana. Next base: position 357,380,623 of record CM031243.1, on the reverse strand, counting down.
ATTTGTTGGGGTTTGGAAACATCATTTTCAGCCCTTATTGTGAGTTGTACTTCTGTTGGTTATTTAATTAATTCCAGTTGTGGTTTATCACTTGTTTCTCCTTTATTTATGAAGTATATTGGCTGGAATAATATCTTCATGATTGGTTAAAATATTTGGAATCATTCTTTGTCATTTTCAGCTTGTTGTATGAGAATTGTTGCCCTTAAGTGTTGTTACAGTTCGCTGCCCTAGAGGGCTTATTTATTAATTTCCAACTGGTTTTTGATGCCCTAAGGGTGTGATTCAATTCCTCTGCTAGGGTTTGATGACTGTTGTTCCAAAAATCTGATTTCTTGCATTTGGGTTTGAGGCCAAACCCTTATTTTCAGATTCAGCCCTAGAAAGGGACATTACAGTGGTATCAGAGCTTCGGTCTTCCCAGTCAACCATGAGGGTTTCATGCAAGAGGGTGATAAAGGATACATTTGTTATCAAATGAGAGAGAAGAAGAAATCAGACCAGCCGGTTGAAGAGGTTAGCATGGCCCACCAAGATCCATAGGAAGCCAAAATCGACAAGGTCATTGAAGGGCAAGTGAGATTGGCGGATACCGTGGACTTGTCGGCACTAACCCTAAAAAAATTCATGAACCAAGGGTTCATAATGGTGAGGGTATTTGTTGGCTAGATTTTCTGCATAGCATCAAACCTAGGCAGTCATGAGATAAATCTCCCTCATTTAACCGGTGAGGCTCCCGTGTCAGATTTGTCAATATAAATGTGTTATTATCTATCAGGGGGTTTTACTTTAACCACTTAGTTCATGAACCATAACTAAGAAGTTCTGCAGCAAGTAAGCAGCTGTTTAAGAAAGGAAAATTATAGAAGAAGGAAGTAAAGGAATTACAGAGAAGAAATGGGGAAGATGTGCATCCCAATTAGTAGATAGCAGAGCTAATTGCATGCACATAGAAGAAACTTAATAGATTTGAACACACAGAATTATAAAGCAAAGGCAGCTCTAGATCCAGATCTAAAATAACACTTTACTTAAAAGATCTAAGATTTAAAAGAAAGAAACACAGACACCGTGACACAAAGTTCTCCAGGAAACCCGCTTTGTATTCCTTTGCTTCTGAAGTTGCTCTCGGGGTTCAACATAAAGTCTAAAACACAATATTGCTACTTACAAATTTTGATTGATCATTAACAGGAGGTTCTTCTCCTACTTATAGAATGTAGGAGGGAAAGTACAAATAGAAGACTCAAACTAAACTAAAGTATGAACAATAAGTAAAGATGACATTTGGCAATCATCTCATCGACTAACTTCTTCTTAAGTGACACATGCATCACTTAACTAATAGAATGGTTCCACATGACTTCAAGTAATGGTTGAAAACCAATAACTTAGAAGTTTTACAATTTCATCCGGGAACATAGAAAATAGAAGAAGTCATGCCAGCTGTAATGTTTACATCTTCTTCTTGTTACGATATCGATATACTTATCGAACATATAATTCAAACATCCTTCCATCTGTTTTTAGCCACTTGCTTCCTTCTGTCTTGAAGCTGCGTGAACCCTTCATTCAACACTTTGCTGCATGCTTCCACCTCTTCCAAACTCGGCCCAAACCTCGCAATGTCTGCCTGCAGCGCCACCAATCTATTGATAGAATTCATCGTGAAAGGCTTGGTAGCTTTATCAATTCTCTTTTGCACCATCAGAAGAGAACCTTCCAGGGAATTAGGCACCTCGTTAGAAACAATCCGCACGTATGAAGTAACACCTCCGTCCACTCTTTCCTCAGTGAAAGAAATGATACTGTCTGGTAAATCTGATGTTCTACTCTCAAGCGCCTGCATCCTTTTCAGCAAAACTCTGCAGATCTCCAAACGGAAAGATACTGCAAACTCTAAGCTGCTTCCCCTTCTCGTGATCCATCCGTACAATTTGTTCTGCAACCAATACATCTCCGTGACTTGTTGATCTCGGCCAAAATACTCGAGTTACTCTGCTGTATTTGTATTCATGCCTTCTATGCTTCACCACCGATTGCTTTAGTTGATTTCTTTGCATGCATCGTACATAACCTTTAAAGCGGTGGCACTTCCCAAGTTGCATTGCGAAGCTTGGCGAATAATCGAGATCCTTCCATTCGTCAATAGCCTTTACTTGATTGCTTGCATCTTCCATTTCTGCATAAGATGATCACTCACGCTTTCTGAAATGGGAATTTGAATGGAAGGTTTAGCAACCTTGGCTATGATCTCACATAATTGAGATATTTGCTTCTGCGAGCTCTTCTTTCTCCGCCTTTTCACTTTGTCGAAGCCTAAGGAACAAAGCATCCATGATGTCTGCGTGTCTGCTTGATCCTTCGGTGGTAGCTTTGGTGAGTGGTATTTTGGTCACCATCACATCTTCTTAGTGAGCTCCTCTTCTATCTTTCCTTCCGTCGGAATTGATATCTTAGCAAACTTCTCTCCCGAATCCTTGATGATCAACCTAGAAGTTGCTTTTAGCAACTTTAGGCTTCTTGTCTCTTCTTGCTCGAGATCACAAGTAGGCTGCAAGTCATGCTCCTCTAAGTTCATCTCTACTCTTGCTTCCGGAACCAAGCTAACCATTCCGAGAAGCTAACCATTCCGAGAAGTTACTTCTCGGGGAGTGAGAAGTCGCTGAGTGCACTACCATCTCCCGCTCTGCATCCTCTCCGTCAGAAAGTGCCACAGTGTTATGGCTGCCATCTTCTGAAACATCCAAGGACAAAGCTCTTTCGAACTCCGTCATCTGCAGCTTCAACATCTCCTCTGGAACGGGTGATGAACGAAGTGGCTGAGGAGAGAAGACGAACGTCGCCGGATTCAATGAAGGCATGGAAGCGTCCTGCTGCTGCGGTGCAATAGTTGGTGAAGTCGGAGTCAAAACTATGGTCGTAGAAGTGGTCTTCTCTTTCTCTTGAGATCTTCTGTGTACTTTCAACTTCTCGGACCTCCTGCTGCTTTCTCCTTCATGCTTTCGCTTGAGGGAATCTCCTGCGCCGAAGTTGCCGTGATTTGATTCATCAATACTTCATCAAGGCAGTATCCCTTCGTCAACAGCCAGTTCGAAGTATTCACCAACACAGCTCCAGATCTCTCTTCAATTGAATGGCAACCTCCATTGTTATCCTGCAGTATAGCTTTATCTCCTCCCATTTGATGGTAAGTGTCAAGTACCACGTTCCCATCATCTTTAAGATCCGCAGGTATCCGCGCTAATCCAAAATCGAACACTTGTTTCTTGATAGCTTTGCTGAAATCTTTCTTTCTAACCTCGTACTCATACGCACTTCATCCAAAAATCTTCTAACGAAGGCACATGCAGTGCGTACTCTGGGAGATTGTCTTCTGGCTACTCCGAATGGATCGAAGTTAAGCCGTGCGAGGAAGAACTCTTGCTCATACTCGGATAACATTTGCGCTTCCATCCCTCGAGCTCGTGAATGCTTGATGCAATTGTAATATCCACAGTGATTGGGAAGAAGCCCGTAGACTTGTGCCGTTTCGATTTGAAGGTCGTGTAACTCCCAAGTTGCTGCTCGACTCACTCCATGGTGATCAATCTATCACTCGGATACTGGGCATCTTTATTGGTTCTCGAAAAGCCCGTAACCTTGAGGTATGTGAAATCTGCAAATTGGATGAATAAAGCGCCAATCTTGAATCTTTGCTTCCCACGCTTCCTTGCTTACCCCCGTGAGTCTTCGAGTCTTTGTTAGCACTTTGTAGATGAAATCGTAGACGAAGTCATCGTTGATCACTTTGAAGTCCTCGCACGCAGTACGATGTAGTGTGGGTAAAGACTCGAAAATGGGGTCCTTGGAAAGAACACATCTATCCGGCTTGGAAAAGACACCTGTGAAGTTGCAGCATACACCAAGTATGAAGTCATCTTGAAGTGAAAGTACGCTTCACATTAGAGAAAGCTGCTCACCGATGTTACTGCTAATAATTTCCGACCGATTGATTATAGAATCAACCTTGTTGATTTGATGGTCCTAATGAAAGCATACATCCATGTACGGAAAGTGTAGGCATTAGCTTTGCCATTCAACTGCATGCATGCAATTTGACTACATCATCCGCCTCCCGCACCAAATTGGACCGTGGAAGAGTTCTTGGGAACTTTGAGGGGATCAGGCTTCTTCATGAACCAACTATTCATTATGCTCACGCAATCACTCTATGTTTCTCCCATCTCTTCGGCATCACGAATGCTAATAGAAGTCACCACCTTTCGCCTTTGGAATCTTGAGACAATAATTGATGAACTCCGCATCAAGCGAATTATTGTCTTTCCATGACATCACGACCGATCCTGGATGAAGGATGATAAGATCTAGCACACTCCATCTCGAACTCGCAATTGGGGCATGCACATGGGAAATGTGCGGCTCGGATAATTCCGCTACTTTTGACCGCACGCATGAGTGAAGTCTTTCCCGCTCTGGATCTATCAATCAAATCGAGAAAGAGGTTACGGGCCTAGATCCGTGTCTCCTATGTCTCTGAAGTTTGGAAGCGATTCATGAATCCATCGTGCTCTCTTTTTCATCTCCTTTCGCCATGGCTTTGTCTATCTTCGTCGAATAATTCTTTTCTTCTAACTTGGCGGATTTCTTCAATACTGGTGTAGATCTGGACAATTCTTCAGATTCGGAGGATATTTGCAATGTATTGGACATTGATAAGAACTCCTTTTCTTTTATAAAGCACCTGTAATGAGTTCCTGAGCTCCTGTAACACCTGTGAAAACAACTATGCAGACAAAGATCAACCTCCTCCAAAGCATGCGCCAAATCTGGAAGCTTTTAGCCTTGTTAGCACTTTGTCCGAACAAAATCCTTCCTCAATGGGGCGCACTTTTCCTCCCCGGCTGCGATTCTTTACCTGTGAATTAAATTATTCACCCATATGGCTGCCCATGCTTATATAACCTTCACAATTCTATAATTAATAATTGCCCTAACAATTAAAGGCAATTAATTAATTAAAAATCATGCTTTTCTCTTTTTAAAAATAGCATGTTTAAGGACAGCCATCCAATAAATTAAATTAATCCAATTTAATCCTTCACACAAACACTTCACTCAAGCTCCACAAAGTGTACTTTGACCATAGCCCGAAAATAGAAATTAATTTAATGTTTTAATGCTTTAAAAAATATTAAATAATACCCAAATGGGCGCACTTTTTGAGAGGAAGAGGGCAGCCATTAAATAAATTAAATTTAATGCATTTAATTCCTTTATTTTATTCCACCTTTGACTTGTTGACCTCCTCAAGCTTGGGTGCACTTTTTGAGAAGAAAGATTAATAAAAATAATCAAATTTAATCCTTTTAATCTCTCACCAAAGGGCGCACTTTTTGCACATGAAATTTTATTTTTAAGAATTTTTTCATAATGGGATTCTTTACCTCGGGCGAGGCACCAAAATCCCATGATCCACTTAAGTGATTTGACTTTGACAATGGGATTATTTACCTGCCGGGCGAGGCACCAAAATCCGTGATCCACTTAAGTGATTTGACTTTGACAATAGGATTATTTACTGCAAAGTGCAAGCACTAAAATCCCATGATTTAACTTAAGTCACTTTCCTTTTATTATATCATGGGAATTTTTACCTGCAAGGCGTGCAATAAATTCCCACACCGCTGCGACCTCTATTTTCCCACTGCTGACTTAAGTGACTTTTATAACACGGGAAAAAGTACCTGGAGGCGGTATAAAATTCCACCCCCGCTGCGGCTTATATTTTCCCATCGCATGACTTAAATCCTTTGTTTTCCAAAATGCGCCCATCCCGCAGGGGCTTTTCTGCGACTTCGCTTTTTCCAGTGATCGAACCTCCGATGACGACTTCCTCCAGGGCATAATGTGCGTGTATGTTTTCCAGCTGCTCCAGGCCAAAAATCGGGCTTACCCGGTGAGGGAATTGCTCCAGAGAAATTTCACAGAAAACAAAACGGGACACCACAAAAACACGAAAAATTGCCAAAAGTTACAAATAAAGCCCAAAACTTAAAATAAGTTAAAATCCTTTAAAGCACATAGGAATAATAACATATTCGCTCATAATAGAGTTAAAACAGAGCGCAAATAGCCTCATACGGGGCTCAAAATAATTAAATACAAATTTCCCATGACAAATCCCGACGATAGAATAAAACAATTTTGGGCATCTGGGTATTTGGCGAAAAGGGCTAATATGGTTCTTTGGGATTATCTTGACCAATCTGAGAACTTTCGAGGCAAAAAAAAACAACAAACCCGTTATTTTAAAAGTACGAAAATTTTCGAGATAGGGTAGTCGCGATTTCAGGGTGAAATCTGAGTGACACTGATAGCTCATCCAAAGATAATACTTCATGGCAGCCCCAAGGATCAGCTTATGGACCAGCCACTAGGCCTACTTTCCTCCCAAGGGAAGAAACCATTCTAGAGGTGGGAACAAGGCATTCAATTGGGAAAAGTATTGCGGCAAGATATGAAAAATATATGGCCCTTCCAAGAGAGATCCGGGAAGCTATTTCACTTGCCGAATTCATTGGTGTGAGCAAAGGAAGGTCAAGGTTGGAGCCTAGACCAAATGTGCCACAAAAGGATGTTCAAAGTACCTTGGGTAAGATGTCATTCTCTACATTTGATGGTTCCAATAAGGGGACATCCCGGGCATGTACCCAAAAGTTGGACACATATCCATCATTGAGGTCTATGCCAGAGATGAAGCAATTAAATTTGCAACCCTTCATCTAGAGGGGATTGCACATGAGTGGTGGTTTCATGGATTGGTTACACAAGGGCACAATCTTATCCACTCATATGATGAGTTTTGTAGAAGACTCATTGGGAGATTTGATAGAGTTGACTTGGAAGTTCACTTTCGGAAACTTGCACGATGAAACAAGGCATGGTAAATGATTATGTGGCTGAGTTTTAGAGGCTTTCTGTAATGGTTACAAATGTGATGGAAAGGAGACTCATTGTTCTATTCATTTAGGGTTTGGTGAACAACTCCAAGGTTTGGTAAGAGCCTTTGATCCATTGTCTCTCCAAGAGGCAATTAAGAAATCGTTGGATCTTGAAGGTGTTGCTCCTAGAACAGTAGCAATCAGCAGGCAGCCAGGGGTCTTTCCAAGTGAAGGACAGTCAAAAGGACCCTTGGGACAGCCTAGAACCCCAGCTTTGGGCCAGCCAAAGAAGACCTTTCAATGAATGTCAATTGTTCACAGGAGTTTTTCAAAACCAGCAAAGAAGGAGAGACAAGGAACGAGATAAGGAGGAAGAAATTTTGCTTCTCTTGCAAAGATCCATGGTCTCCCGGTCATCGTTGCCTAGGTAAGGGTAATGTGCATTATATTGAAGTATTTTCAAATTGTGAAGAAGAAAAAGATTGTGTTGATGAGGTAAAACAAGTTCATGAACAGGAAGAAGATCTAGAAAGTTTGGACAACATGCTTGCCATCTTGTTCGGTGCCCCTAAATATCATCCATTTCGGGTTAGAGGTGACTCTACAAGGGCAAAGAGTCACAATTTTGATTGATAGTGGAGATACTCACAATTTCATTGATGAGAGGTTGGCTACAAGGATGGATTTGAAGGTGGAAGATTTCAAAGGATTCAAAGTCAAAGTAGCGGATGGTTATTCTATGTCATGCACAAGGAGTCCCAAACTCCTTTTCATATTGGGAGAGCACGAGGCATGTGATGGTTTTATATCATTAGCATAGCTGATATAAATCTTGTGCTTGGAGACCAATGGTTGTATTCCTTGGGAGAGCTAACTCTCAAATATCAAAGTTTGGAGCTAAGCTTCATGGATAAAGCCCGAAGGTGATACTACGAGGTATGATTCCGGTAAAACACTTTGAAGTCAAGTATTTGGTGTTGGGTTTATAATATTAAGTAGGAAACTGCTTGTTTAGAAACCCACAAAGACTATATGTTTTTGGTTTATAGCTTATATTTAAAATATAAGCATGGTGGATCCACTACTATTGTCAAGAAGTGTTTAAAATGTAAGAGTGACCCAAAACAGGTCACCCCCTTGTATAAAATAAGGTGATCTCATTAGAGATCGACATATGGGGACACACATGTGAAATATCAAGAGTGATATATGAATGCAAGCTATATGTGCAAGTTGATCATAGATACATGATGTGAATGGTGTAAAACACACGAGTGAATGTATGAGGCAATTTCTAATCCCTTCTTGAAGGTGTAACTACAAGTGGATCTTTGGAAATAATGGAAGTACTAGGTAAAATTGAATTCTCAATTTCAATGGGCTTTTACCTTTCATGGTTTTCCCACTTATATCTTGTGTCAGTGTGTTCATTTACTTTTTATTTCATGTTGTTTACATTCTATAATCTGCAATATAAACATCCTAATCTATGTTTTAATCACTACATTTCATAAACTATAATTCTTGGCAATTTAATGTGGTGGATCTATAATTTGTAACATTATTTATCCCCTAAATTTCCTAGCATGGTATCAGAGCTTGTGTTTATGCATGTGTAGGATAGATTTGGTTGTTTTTATTACAAGTGTGAAGAAACTTAAAGATTTTTTCAGATCTGCGAAACCCAATCTTGTTTTTGGTTTTCGTCAAGTTTATTAGATCTGAAAACTCCAATTCCCGCCAAATTATTTGAATGTGAATGATTTAAATCTGGTATATCTTCCTCAAATCCTTCTTGTGTTTGGATCTGCATTTTTTGTCATCCGCAATTGTCCTTTAATGTTTTCAAGGCATTATGACTTTTTGCATACCTTAGTGTGCAAACTTGAATATTTGGCAACATATTTTGAATAGTGTCTTTGCAAATTGTCTTCCGTGGCATATTTGAGACTTTCGCGAACTTTTTAAATTTCAAAGTCTTTTGCGGCCTTTTCTAACCCTTTGCGGCCTTTTCGCAGTCTTACGCGGCATCCTTAGCCCTCTACGGCCTTTTCTTAGCCCTTTGCGGCCATCCTTGCCTACTTCGCGGTTTTCCTTGTTCTGCAAAGCACATTCTAAGTCTTTCACGGCTTATTTTGATCTCTTACAGTGTTTTCTAAGTCTTGCGTGACATTCTTAGCTTCGTAACTTCGTTTCATGTGTGCCCATGACATCCTCCTTTAGTCTTGTGCAGTTTTTAGTCTCCGACAGAAACTTCTTCAAGCAATTTCTTCTTGTGTGGCATCTTGAAGACCTTTGCTACATATTTTTTTCTTTGTAGCTTCCGGTGTCTCGTGGACTTTTCTTTGTTTCAAAACTTGAGTGTCTCACGGACTTTCCTTTGTTCCGTGGCTTGACTTAGTTTTCCGTGAAACACTGTGTCTGTGTACTATGCCTGTCAATTTCTTCAAAAGGCTATAACTTTCTTCCTAGTGCCTCACGGCCTCTCGCATTTTTCCTTTAGTGTTGTGCGGTCTTCCTTCTGGGTGTTCTCACCCCGTTTGAGTGTTTTTATCAAGTTGTAAGCTCTCTTCTTTGATTTTTAATCCGTTGTAGTCTAATTTCTTTGTACCGCAAATCTCTGCAACTTCTAAAAACCCGCCTAACACTTTGTTTTTTAAATTTTGCTAAGTTTTCTTAAAAATGGCTAGTTCTATTTTTTCCATGGATAAATCTCAACTTTTAAATGGGTCTAATTACAATATTTGGAGAATCAGGATTAACGTTATTCTTATGACTCAAAAGTTAAGGGATTTAGTAAGTGGTGTTGAGAAGAAACCCACTGGGAGACAAGCTACACCTAAGAACTTGAGTGTTTTCTCCCAAAAATCCCAAGAGGCCATGTCAATCCTATTGCAAAGCATCAAGGATGAATTTTTGTTGCATATAGGTCACATGGAGTCTCTGTTGATGCATGGATGCAATTGCAAACTATGCATGAAGGTAGCCACCTCTCCAAAATAATCAAGTTGATCATGGAATTGTTCACAACTCCTATGAAAGCTAATGAGAAAATTGTTAATTACTTAGCTAAAATTAAGAACATTAAAGCTCAATTGGATGGATGTAATTGTGAATTGTTTAGGATAAGTTGTTTTACTTCATTATTCAGATTAACATTCATGAGAAATTTAGAAACTATATTTCCATTTTGAATTCTAAATACCAAAATGAAGTTGATTTACCTGATTTAGACACCTTGTCTTCTCCTTATCCAAGAAGAGAGTGTCATGGAGAACTTTGACTCAAAAGAGAATGCCTCTCAAGCATTGTTCTCCCAAAATCAGAAGTCTTTTAAAAATCGAATAACAACAATATAAATCAGCAATCTAACTTTAAACCTAAACACAATAGGAATAATTAGAAGTTTAAAGTAAAGTTTGATGGCAATTGTACCAATTGTGGTAAATTTGGTCATAAAGCAGCCAATTGTCATTCTAACAAGTCTAATAACAATGTTAAGAATAATAACTTCAACAATAAAAACAAGAAGAAAAATAAAAATCATAATCATGCTAACAACCAAGCCAATAATTCTGAGCAAATTATTGTTCTTTATACTGCCCTTTCAGCCTCTAATGTTAGTGAATGGATCCTAGATAGTGGTGCCTCTAGACATATGACATACATGCATAATATTCTATCTGATGTTGTTGACTGTCATGAGAATATCTATCTAGGTGACAATTCAGTCATCAAGTCTGAATGTTATGGCAATGTTAAGTTAGCAAATGGCATCATTAAGAATGTTTTATTTGTTCTTAACTTAAAGAACCTTTTATCTTGTTCTCAATTAACCAAAGAAAACTATAAAGTTGTGTTATTGCAAGATAAATGGTATGTTAAGAATGAGCTTGGTAAAGTTATTGCTGCAGGTTTACAAAAGAATGGTTTGTACATTTTGATGGATTTGTTGTTGAATCTTGTCTTTCTTCTTCCTCTTGTGATGTTGTTCAATTGTGGCATGAAAGGCTTGGGCATGTAAACTTTAAGAGTTTGTATGATATGTCATGCCTTAACCTTGTAGTAGGTCTTCCTAAGACAAAAGCCCATGGAACTTGTGAAATTTGCCTACGTGGTAAGCGACATGTTTAGTCATTTCACAAACATCACGAGTCCAATTCCTTTTGCTTACTTGAGTTGGTGTATAGTGATGTAAGGGTCCTTTGAAAATTCCTTCTCTAGGTGGAGCCTTGTATGTTGTTAGTTTTATTGATGATTTCTCAAAAATGACTTAGTTCTATTACATTAAGAAAAAGTCAGATGTCTTCTCTAAGTTTCAAGAGTTTAAAGTCTTGGTTGAGAACATGGCTAATCTGAAAATTAAAATAATCAAAACTGATAATGGAGGTGAGTATGTTAATAAAAGGTTTGATGAGTTTTGTGTGGAATTCAAAGGGAGTTAACAACTCCTTATTCTCCTCAACAAAATGGCATAGCTGAAAGGAAGAATAGAACATACATAGAAATGGTCGAGACCATGCTTCATGCTTCTAATGTGCCTAAGTTTCTTTGGGTTGAAGCTATGATTACGATGTTCATATTCTAAATAGAATTCCTACCAAATCTTTGCATCAAACTACACCTCATGAAGTATGGACCAAACAAAAACCTAATATATCTCATTTTAAGATATTTGGTAGTCCTACTTCCCTTCTCATTCCTAAAATCAAAAGACAAACTTGATCCTACCTCCTACTCTTGCATTTTTGTTGGGTATGGCAGTCGCACAAAAGGATTAAGAGTGTATGATCCAATCAAACATGTGATCATAGAGAATAGGAATGTTCATGTTCTAGAGAAACCATTGTGTCAAGCTTCCTCTATTCCCTCCTCTCCAGTTCCTGAATCTAAATCTCTTCAATTTAATAATCCTTCCTCAGACAATATGGAAATTGATTTAAGAGACAGATCATCCTTCTTCTGACATGATGGATGTAGACCTTGAGGGGGAGTCTTCTCAATCTTTTTCTCAATGAAAAATTCTGGTATGAGCTAAACTCCTAGTTTCAAATTCTCAACCTAATGATTTGAGAAAGATGACCCACAATCAGCATTTTTATCATGCCTTGTCAACTGTTTATGAGGTTGAACCTCAATCTTTTGAATAAGCTAACCTAGATGAAAGATGGATTGCAGCCATGGAAGTTGAGTACAATGCTCTAATTAAGAATCAAACTTGGGAATCAGTCCATCTTCCTCCTAAAAAAGCATTGTAGGTAAATCTAACTCGCTAGTAAGATTGACAAATTTAAGGCTACATTAGTTCTTGGAGGGTTACTCACAAACTCGGTTTTGATTATGTTGAAACATTTGCCCCTGTTGAAAAAATGAGCACTGTTAGAATCCTTCTAGCTCTAGTTGCTCAACATGGTTAAGAGATTCACCAAATGGATGTCAAAAATGTTTTTTTAAATGGTGACTTGAAAGAAGAAATTTATATGCATCAACCTAAAGGATTTGAAGAACCTAGCAAAGAATTATGTCTTGTAAACTTAAGAAATCTTTGTATGCTCTTAAACAAGCTCCTAGACCTTGGTTTGCTAAGATAAATAGTTTCTTTCAAGAGTTTGGTTTCAATAACTATTTTGTTGATAATCATTTATTCGTTAAAACTGAAAACAATCATGTTATTACACCGAAGGCGTGTTTCTACCTTGCACTCGACCTTCACGATGACGCCCAGCTGCTTGAGGTGTTTGTCATAGTTTCACCGCCACCGACCTCCTTCGCGCTTGCATGTTTTTAGTCGGCCATAGACTGCCATGCATGTAGGTTACGTACATATAGTTATTTTGTGTGTATATCCTTGCATGAATTTCTTTCTTCCTACCATTGGTTTGTTCTTCTTCTCCATCTGATTTTTTATACTACATTTTATTTAGGCTTTGCAGACTATTTCGTTTGTATGCAATGTTTTCCAAATTGTTTCACTTGGGAAGAGGTTTCAACTAGTTGTTTGTGTTGAACACGTAGAACTGTGTCAAATCAGAATCATGTTTGTGCCTCAATGCAATTGTCTTAAGGGCAGTATATTATGGAGGGTAGACAAGAGGAAGTCTTCCAGCACTTGTCGTGCACTCTTATCATGTCATTCACCTTAGTCCTGGTCTTGGGCGCGCATTCCCCACTCTTGAGCATGCACAACTTATTCACTGCACCCACTTACAACATATCATGCTTTTCTTGTCAACTCTTGATATTGTTCAAAGAAATACCTTTTAAAAAGCGGATATTTCTCATACGTACAAAATATGTATGTATCGAGGTCATGCGAACTGTTTGCAGAAAATGTAAACAAATTCGCTCTGTCATTACTTGCCAATCAATTTCTAACTGGTGTCTTAATCCAAAAATTCAAAACATTCAAATTTAAACTATCTATGTCAACAATGTGTGCAATTTTGAAGCAGCGCACATGCTATTTGAGGTCTCCAACCCCTTGCAAGTTTTTTACAAAGCCGAATCTGACCAGAGTTGATAAGAGCAAACAAATACTTAGTTTTTAGGGCATTCCCCATTTTTCAAATAAATATATAAAACCCTCAGAAATAAGCAAATTTATATTTGACCATTACATTTTCTTGGAGCTAATGCGAGCAAAACACATTTGGTGTTATGCATGTTTTTAGTGTATTCAATAAAAAATAGTTCCAAGCAATCCTTGTCTTCTTTTTTGTTGAACTTTTCATTTCTACATGCCTTATACATTGGAAAAAATAAGTCCTAGAATTTCAAATTATCAATGACTGTATCACAAATCAAAATTTGTTGACGACTTAGCTACTTCTCATGCTTGTAAATTCCCATTTCCTTTTATAAGATTTGTTTATATAAGATTACTAAGTTTTATAATTTTAACTATATATAATCTATGCAAAAGCACAAGGCATGTGGATTGGTTGCAGGATAAATAATTTTCTTCACATCTTGACATTGTTCAAGGAAATGCCTTTTCCATATGCCTCCTCAAATTGACATCTTTACAACAGGGTATGGACATCCATCAAACAATAATAGAAAGCGTATATTTCTCACACACAAAATATGTATGCATATTGAACACATGCGAATGACTTACAGAAAATGTAAACAAATACACTCAGTCATTACTTGGCAATCAATTTTTAATAGGCATGTCTGTGCACAAATTCAAAACATTCAAATTTAAATTTCCTATGTCAACAATCTATGTAATCTTGAAGGACACATGCTATTTGAGGTCTCCAAGCCCTAGCAAATTTTACCCAATGTCAAATCTGAGCTGAGTTGATGAGATCAAACAAATACTTAGTTCCTCACAGTATTCCCTATTTCCATAATAAATATGAAACACCCTAAGAAATAACCAAATTTATATTTGATCATAAAATTTTCATCGAGTGATGAGTGTTAGGAAATAAGAGATAAAATATGCGGAATAATCCCTTACGAGAATCGCAACAATAGAAACTAATATGCGAAAATATTAAGATCTCAAATAAAAGTGCGAATAAATAACACAACACAGAGAGAATATTTAACGTGGTTCACCCAATATGGGCTACGTCACCAAGAATCACTTACTCGATTTTATTACAAGCCTCCACTCTCTCAATATAATACCTAGATCCGTTTGGAGCTATGCTCAACAAACTCTATAGAATTCACACCTGAATTCAAAGCACATCTGCAATACATTTGCTTGTCTATCTATCATATGCATAAGACCATATAAATAGACAATTGCTTAAGCAATTTGATACAAAACCGTGGGTATCAAAACCATGGGCAAAAACCGTGGGTATCAAAACAATGGGTACCGAAAAACCATGGGCCCAAAAACAGCCCATAACGGTTACCCATTACCCATGGGTTAATAAACCACCCATGAAAATTTGCTTCGGGGGCTTCGCCCCGAACCCCCTAACCCGCTCACCGGTGAGCGGGACCACCGTAAAAATACCCGAGTGTAACACATAGAAGGTGTACCACACTCTAACATGAAAACAGGCTCCACAAACATAACAATCTCCCACTTGGAGACTGATTTCCACTGAGCAAGCTTCTCAACCCTTCACTGTCATCCGCGAAGGCCAACCAAAGCTGAACATAGCTTTAGTTTATCCCTTGTGACCACCTTGGTCATCATGTTTGCAGGATTCTAACTGGTATGAATCTTCTCCAACTTCAACTTATCTTCTTCCAAAGCTATCCCGATGAAGTGATATCTCAACTATATATGTTGTCCTGGAGTGGAAAGCGAGTTCTTAGCTAGGTGTATAGCACTTTGATTATCACTATGCAGCTTACATTCCTTCTCGTTTATGCCCTGACTCCTCAAGCAATTGTTGTAACCAAATCATCTCTTTGCTTGCTCTCGTGGCAACAACATACTCGACCTCGTGGTTGATAAAGCCACCAACTTTGTAGTGAAATCCGACTCACTGCTTTGTCCCACCTACAAGTATAATATAACTTGTCGTACTCCTCCTTCATCAACATCTCCGACCATGTTCGAATCTACATAACCACGTAAAGTGGTGTCGATCGACTATAGCACAAAGCTGTCCCCATGGTCCCTCTCGAATACCGAATGATCCACTTTCTTGCTTCTTGCCAATGCTCTTTACTGGATCACTCATAAATCTACTCACGGCTCCCCTTTGCATGGGCAATATCGGAGCCTAGTGCACACCATAGCATACATCAAAGCTGCCCGACCGGCGATGAGTAAGGTACCTTGGACATCTGGTTTCTTTCTGCTCTGTCTTGGGACACTTTGCTCCTATGATAACTTAAAATGGCACTAAAGGAGTCCCAACCGGTTTAGCATCCTGCATGTTAAACCTATCAATACCTTCTTAATGTACTCTTCCGAGATAAATTCGGCTTCCGTTCCTTCCTATCCCGAGTTATCCTCATACCAAGGATGCGTCGGGCTACCCCAAATCCTTCATATCAAAGGATTCACTTAGTTGTTTCTTGAGTACTTTTATTTCTGCATGTTTTTACTGCAACCAACATGTCATCAACATACAAACACAAGATAATATAACTTCCATCCTCAAATTTCTTTGTATACATGATGGTCGAATGACATCTAATATAACCTTGCTCCATCATGAAGCTATCAAACTTCTTATACCATTGACGTGGAGCTTGTTTGAGCCATCAAGCTCTTCTTGGTTTGCACACCATCTCCTCTTTACCTTTGACTTCATATCCTTTGGTTCTTTACATATATAGCTCCTCCAAATCATCATGGAGAAATGCGGTCTCTCTGACTAAGCTGTTATAAGTACAAGTCTTCTGCTACCACTATTCCAATAATGAGTTCGATAGAAGTCATTTTAAATACGGGAGAAAACATCTCATCAAAATCTATACCTTGTTTCTGTGCAAACCCCTTGACCACCAACCGGGCCTTATATCTTTTCTTTCCTTCTTCGTCTTTAACTCTGTACACCCACTTGTTCTGCAATGGTCTTTTGCCTTCCGGTAGCTTCACCAAATCCCAAGTCATGGTTCTCCATGAAAGACTTATACTCCTCATCCATGGCTTGCTCCCACTTCTTCCTAGCATCTACCTGCATTGCTTCATCAAAGCTCTCTGGCTCTCCACTATCAGTGAGTAATAAATAATAAAGAGAAGGAGAAAAACGTTCAGGTTCTCTTCTTACCCTAGAAGACCTCCTCAATATAGGAGTTTGGGGTTCCTGTTGAGGGGGTTCCTGAACTGATTCATGTGTCACTTTTCCATCCGGAAGATCCTCTACCGCTACATATCTTTTCTTGGATTCTTCCCTGTTTTCCTGCAACTACTGCTTATACATGACTTTCTCATTAAAGACCACATCCCTAGATCGAATGTTTTTCTTGTCCTTAATACTCCAACATTTATATCCAAAGTCATCACCACCATAACCAATGAAAGTACATTTTTTTGATTTAGCCTCTAGCTTGGTCCTATCATCCTTGTCTATATGAACAAACACCTCGCATCCAAAGACTCTAAGAAATGAATAATCAACTTTTTACCATACCAAGCCTTCTCGGTATGCCTCCATCTAAGGCACTTGAGGGTCCTCTATTTATCAAGTACACATTTGTGCTCACCGCATCGCCCAAAAAGAAAGAGGCGATCCCTGCATGTATCCTCATGCTCCTAAGACGTTCCATTATTGTTCTGTTCATCCTTTCGATACCCCATTCATTGCGGAGTTCCCGGAACCGTTTTTGCTGTGGATTCCATTCTTAGAACAATAATCATCAAATTCATTGCTGCAATACTCCCCTCCATTATCTCGACTGAGACATTTTAACTTAAGACTGTTTCATTCTCTCAAAGGTTTTCTATTTAACAAAAGTATCAAATACATCAAATTTGTTTCTAATACAATAAACCCAAACTTTCATTGTTACATCATCAATAAAAGTAACATAATAACTTGAACCCCAAGAGATGATACAGTGACCCCACACATCGGAATGTACCAACTCTAACTTACTCTCTTTCTTCGTCGGTCCTGACCTTGAGAAACCTTACTCGCTCTGTTTCCCATATATGCAATTCTCACGAAATCCAAACTGTTTCGTATATCCAGCAAATTCTTCTTTATGATGTCCATGCCCTTATGGCTCATGTGGACCGAGCCTATAGTGCCATAATGTTGTATCTCGCATCTGAAGCCACAAGATTACAATCATTAGTACTATCGGTGGATAAATACAAGGTTCCAACCTTCTTACCTCTTGCCACCACAAGAGCACCCTTGGTAACCTTCTAAGAGTCAAATTTGTAAATATCACAATACTGACCATCACTTCCCATTGCCCCCTTGATATCAAATTTCTCCTTAATGTAGGCACATGTCGACATCCTTGATAGCCATGTATTCTCATTCTCGCATCTTACACTGAATGAACCTTTTCAACTATCTTTGCAAGGCTCGTCATCATCACAAGAAAAACATGCCCAAAATCCTTGAACATAATCAACAAAATAATGCCCGTGGAGTAGCATGAAAAGAAGCCCCTGAATCTAAAACCCAAGATTTAGTAATATTATGCAAAGAAAGAATCAAAGCATCGACATACTTTACCCGATGCCACATTTGCCTCCTTGTTTTCATCCTGTTGTTTCTTTTTGTCTCGAAGCTCCCAGCAGTCTTTTTTTGCATGCTCGAGACTTTCCACAGTTCCAACATACAATCTTGCTCTTGGATTTTGACCTTACCCGATCTTTCGATTTTCCACGGTTTCCTCTATTCTTCTGTCTCCCTCTAGTTTCCCTTTGTCAAGCATTCCTGAAGTAGAAGATTCCCGGAGTTTTTTTCTTCGCATTTCCTCGCTTAGAATCACCCCTACTGACATCCTCAAACTTGACTTCTAGTTAGGTGGAACCAGTTGCTTACCGCCATTACGGGCTATTCCACTATCACGTAAAGAGCACTGAGAATTAATAAAGCCCTAACTTCTTCATCAAATTCTATTGTAACTTAGAAGCTAGCATATTCACATGACCGTATTGAAATCATTTAAATGATCAACTCTTGAACTATTCTCAAACATCTTCATATTAAACAACTTTTTCATTAAAAATATCTTGTTAGAGGAGAGGGTTTTCATCTGACTTCCCTGATGCATCTATTAGATCTTTTGTCGTCTTTTCCTTTGAAACATTAAATAATACCGAAGATGCAAGACACAGTACCGGATCGTTCAAGTGCCTTCCGATCCAACAAATCCCATTCCACATCTGTCATTCTCAAGGGTTTGTTCACCTTCTCGAGACAATGAGTATAAAGATCCTTTTGATAAAGGTAATCTTCCATCTACATCTTCAAAGTGAAATTCTGCCCGTTGAATTTATCAACCCTAAATCTTCCATCATCGCCATAGCTCCCACTCAAGCTAAAAACTTTCCCGCGATTCAACACTTCAAAGAAACCAAACCAGGCTCGATACCAATTGTTAGGAAATAAGAGATAAAATATGCGGAATAATCCCTTACAGAATCGCAACAATAGAAACTAATATACAGAAAATATTACTAGATCTCAAATAAAAGTGCAGAATAAATAACACAACACGAGAGAGACAATATTTAACGTGGTTCACCCAATATGGGCTACGTCCACCAAGAATCACTTGCTCAGATTTTATTACAAGCCTCCACTCTCTCAATCTGATACCAGATCCCTTTGGAGCTATGCTCAACAAACTCTACAGAATTCACACCCGAATTCAAAGCACATCTGCAATACATTTGCTTGTCTATCTATCATATGCATAAGACCATATAAATAGACAATTGCTTAAGCAGTTTGATACAAAATTGTGGGGATCAAAACAATGGGTACCGAAAAACCATGGACCCAAAAACAGCCCAGAACGGTTACCCATTACCCATGGGTTAATAAACCACCCATGAAAATTTGCTTCGGAGGCTTCGCCCCCGAACCCCCTTGACCCGCTCACCGGCGAGCGGGACCGCCATAAAAATACCCAAGTGTAACACATAGAAGGTGTACCACTCTAACATGAAAACAAGCTCCACAAACATAACAATGAGAGAAAAACATGTTTGGTGTTATGAATGTTTTTAGTCTATTCTATATAAAAATGCTTCAAGCAATCCTTGTCTTCTTTGCTCCTAAACTTTTCATGTCTGCATGGCTTATACACCACATCTTACCTCTTTCTCATGCCTGTAAATTCCCATTTTTTTAATAAGATTTGTTTACATAAGATAACTATGTTTTATATTTTAACTACATATATATATATATATAAATCAAAAACATACCACCACATGTTAGTCAGAATCACAGAGAGCACAACACCTAAAAACTTGTAAGCACAACAGCGTCTGACAAATTGCTTTGAGAAACAATTGACCGAGATATTAGCACAGAAGCACCGCCACATGCTACTAAAAGCGCCCTTTGACCATATGTAGCCTAACTTTTGTCACCCTATATGTGGGCAACACAACTGAAATTACAAGCACAACGAGACAACTGCATAATGCAACAACAGCCATTTGCAAGCGAAGATAACACCCACATCCTTAGCGAACATTTCTATACAGCATACTATAACCCCACCCCCTTGGCTAACGAGAAACCACCAATGTAAACCACTCCCTCCCTTCACATGTACATAACTGAAACTGTACAGAGTGCACACAAAAATGTATATGGTTTTCCAACTCTTTTTAATTTCTAAACTAACAAAAAACTACCCCACTAAAGCATCATCTTACCTAAACATGTTCAGTTCATTCAAAGCAATACCTAAAATACGAGGGTTTGTATTTGTTTACTCTACCTTTACTACATCGCTACACCTCTATGTATGATTCCAACATTTACCACAACCACCTATGTTTTCTACTAAACCCCACCCACAAAATAGCCCTGCCTCAATAAATCACAAAAGAAAAGCGTTGTAAAACACCTCTCATACCAATGTACGCCAACGTAAATTACCATCCTCAAGTCATACACTATGCCACTTACCCTTCTTTACGTGACTACTCATACCTAACCCTGCCCATTTCCTTTACGGACATGAAAAGCTCTCAACCTTCATTATTAAATGCCATTTTAGTCCCCCCCATCTCAATTACAAGCTTCGTGAAATAAATACGACTCATCAAACCAACTTACATATACTCAACACAACCAAACTTAAATAACTAGACAACCCATTCCCATATTCCTTTTTAAAATAAAATCAACCCAATAAACATGATAAAAAAACCTCAATCACCTCTTGTATAAAAAACGTTGTACACATAAAATAAGTAACCCTCCTCATCGATAAATAACGCATGCCCCACTATATCTGTTGTCCCTATTCAAGCCTATAACTATAAATAGTCATTCACCTACTCACGTTCATAAGTGAATATAAAAAATTATGCTCTTAAAGCAACAAGAATGTACTTATGCAAAACCTAGAAAGAACATATGGATATGAATAAGTCTCTAAAATAGGAAATTGTAAAAAATGTAGTTGTATTTCATTAGTTATTTTGTGTAGACACCTAAATTTGGTCATTTGACATTTGATAATACATTCGCCTAACCACCATCATCTTGCCCACTAGCGCATTTTATGTAACTTTACAAAATTACAAGCATTAAATTGATACCTTGCATTACAATCCAATTCTTACCGACACATTAACGGCATAACCTTGCTCCTCTAGGAGTGACCACTAGTTATCATTGTCTTGTATGTTGATGATCCCTTGATTACTAGTAGTGATAAGAATTTGAATCCTAAAATCAAAGAGATTAAGAAAAAGATTTGAAATGACTGATTTAGGATTGTTAAATAATTTTCTAGGCATGGTTATTTGTGAAAGTCATAAATCTATCATTGCATCTCAATCAGAATATGCTACTAATATTCTTATAAGATTTAATATGATTGATTGTAATTTTGTCTCTATTCCTATGGAATTTGGTGTTAAATTAGATCCAAAACCTTCTTGTGATAAATTTAATCCTACTTTATATAGACAACTTGTTGGTAGTTTAATTTATTTGACTATCACTAGGCCTAATATATTCTATGATGTTGGAATTGTTTCTAGATTCATGCTAATTTGGAAAATGGCAAAAAAAAATTTAAGGTATATCAAAGGTACTGATCTTGTTTGGTTATTGTGATTCTAACCATGTTGGTGATATTATAGATAGAAAATTTACTTCTAGATATGTGTTGAGTTAGATACGGGAGCAATAACTTGAGCAACAAGAAACAACCAACGGTATTTATCTCTTCTATTGAAGTAGAGTATAGAAGTGTTATGGAAAGCCGAGGAAGCTATGCAGCTCAAAACACTATTGGAAGAACTTCACATGGGCGTCAAAAGAAGCACACTTTGGTTCTATGTGACACCAAAGTTGCATTTCTCTTGCAAACAATCCAATCCAACATTAAAGAAGCTGTTAGTGCAAAACACAGCCCCACGGATGCAAATCAAGGTTCTAAATGATGTCTTAGGCATCCAGTGTGATTGCACAACATGGAAACCTCTCTCCAAGTGTGGGACTTGTGAAAGGCGAGAGAGGAATCTCCAAATTAGAGGTGGTTCCTCAAACTCCTCGATTTAGATCTATATTGCACAACTACGGAGGTTCGAGATCCTAATCCTACTCTAAATTGCAAGGAGACGGGGATAGAAATGCAAAATTGAAACTAACTAAAGATGGTGATGCACCAAAAGGAGTGGTGAATATTTTTGTCATGCAAATAGACACAAACCAAAGATTGCTGACATAAAACATACATGCTGATAAGATATAATTTAGGATCTGAAATGAAGCAAATAATACAAACAAAAAGGTGAAACCCATTCACAAAGCTTGCATTATCATTTTCAATGTCAAAACCACTTTGCATTACAACCTCGAGAGAGAAAAACCTGTTACAATCTTTGAAGAGGTTTGATTCTTGCAACAATCACTTGCTGGAGGTGAAAGAAGAAGTTTTCTATGCCAAAAAGTGTTCCACCTGAAGAAATGAGCCAAATCTGGCTTTTACATTGCATGGGTCGAGCCCAGGAGAGAGAAAACGTACAAAACGTGGGAGCCCATTCCTCATTGACTGCAAATGCATTAAATCAGCATGGAGGACCTTACAAACCCATACCCTGTCATTTTTGACCAAATTGGAGGAGAATGCGACCCATTCTGTATTAAATTTGGTCGCTGAAATGTCATTTCTGGCCATGGACGCGTGGCAGAGCCGCTTTTGAATTTTCTCTCTTGAAACTGAACCAAAATTCGAGATTGACCATGGAATCCTGTAGAGAATTTCATAAGCTTTCCAATGATATAAAGAACGTGCAAATCCGAGCTCTGGATCAAAAGATATGAAGGTCTGAAGTTTTAGGGCAAAACGGCCCAAAAAACGGATCGGCGGGCAAAACTTTAAAATTTTGACCTTTTTGCATTTTGGAAAAAATTTGAAAAATTTCCGCACTCACTTGATTGGATGCCACGTGTCGTGGTCTTTGGTTCGTTGGTCAAAAGGTGCGGGGGCATCTTTTACCTTTTAGTTTTTTGGCCAAAACTTTTGCCAAATTCTCTTAAGTCCTCCCCGAGCTCCGCACTCCCCTTCTCCTTAGGACACGTGTCACAACCTGATTCGTTGGCGGCTCTTTCGGCTCCCCGCGTCCCACGCGTCCTTTTGGCCCGGATGTCCCAAATCGTCTGGGACAAATTTCTCCAAACCGCCCGATTCGGGCTTCCTTGTCCCTCTTTGACGCGAAGACACGTGGCAAGATTTGATTCGCTCTCGGCTCCTTCGGCTTTTCGCGTCCCGCGCGTACTTTTGGCCCGGATGTCCCAAACGAAAATCCTCTGTTTCGGCCGAACCGGCGGTCGCATCTCTCGCGTACTTTTGTCCCATTGTCCCCGATGCTGGGACAAATTTCTCCACCCGCCCGAAATGGACCGTCTTTAGGCTTTTCGGCCGGTTCGCGTCCCGCGCGTACTTTTGTCCCAACTGTCCTGAACAAAGACTTAGGCAAATTTTCTTTCTTTCGGCCGATTCGGGCTTTTCGCGTCCCGCGCGTACCTACGGCCGGATGTCCCCAATCGGCTGTGCGGATTGCACAGTGGCTTTTCGGCGGTTCACGCCTAACGCGTCCCAACTGTCCCAACTGCCTGGACTTAGGACTTAGCCGATTTTCATGATTTTTCCTGGCCCCCAAGATCTGATGCATGTTATCAAAATTTACCCTGAGGGGGTGAATTTTGGATAACAAGAACCAACCATATTGATATCCATATGCACTTCATCCGGAGAAAGTTCTCAATGGTGACATAGATCTCAAGTTTTGTTCCCTGAAGAGTAGGTTGCAGACATTTTTACCAAGCCATTGTGTGCTCTAAAGTTCTGCAAATTCCGTACTATGTTGGGCATTTCAGATTTTAGCTCTTATGATCATGTGAATGACGTTGATCTTCACCTCTAAATCATATGAGTTTTGGCCTTTCAGAGTTGCCCTTGAGGGGGAAATAAGAAATGAGCATGTTACATGTTTTTTTCTTGTGTAATGTCATCTCTTAACAACTTGATTGTGTCAAAATTGGATACTCCCTAAACTATTTCCATTTTGTTTAAGTAAATTGTCATGTTATGTGAAGTTTACTTGTAATCCCTGCGAAGCATTAGATATGAGAGGTTTTTGTTTTATATAAAATTTCATGATCTTATGTAAGACTTCATCCTTAATCACTTTATCTTGAGAATTAGGTTTGTTCTAGTGTACTGCAATTTTACAAAACCCGTGGGACACTTGCTTTGTGTTATGGCTTCCTCAAGTCCGCGGAGCACTAAAGCAGTACCGCAGCTTTTCTAAAACCCGTGGCATACTGTGGTAGTGTACCACAAAGTTGCAAAACCCACAGAACACTATAGTAGTGTACCACGGAATAGTAAAATCCGCATGGGACACATCTATAGTGCACCGCGGAATTGCAAAATCGCATAAAACACTTGCATTTGGTCCGTGACCTATTTAATTCGCGGAATACTATAGTAGTGAACCGCAGCACTGATGTAGTATATAGCAGAGTTACAAATCCGCAAAACTAGTATTTTTTGTTGCATGTTAGCCTAAATCACTTGATGATTTATGGATTGTAATTCCTTTTGTACAAAAAGGTGACTTGACATGTGTTATTTGGAACAAACCTTGTTTTAACATGGAAAGACAACTTTGTATGTTTCCCTACTTAACATTAAAGGGAGTGTTGGGTTTATAATAATAAGATAGAAAGCTGCTTGTTTAGAAACTTGCCAAACAATGTGTTTTTGGTTTATAGCTTATATTTAAAATATAAGCATGGCAGATCCATTTCTTGTTGTCGGCAGTGTTTAAAATGTAAGAGTGACCCAAAATAGGTCACCCACCTTATATAAAACAAGGTGATCTCATTAGAGATCAACATATGGGGACACACATGTGAAATATCAAGTGTGACATATGAATGCGAGCTATATGTGCGAGCTGATCATAGATACATGATGTGAATGGTGTAAAACACATGAGCGAATGTATGAGGCAGTTTGTAATCCCTTCTTGAAGGTGTAACTGCAAGTGGATCTTTGGAAATAGTGGGAGTGTTGGGTGAAATTGAATTCTCAATAAAGATAAGTGATTTTCAGTGGGTTTTTACCTTTCATGGTTTTCCCACTTATATCTTGTGTCATTGTGTTCATTTACTTTCTATTTCATGTTGTTTACATTTTGTAATCTACAATATAAACATCTTAATCTATGTTTTAATCACTACATTTCATAAACTATAATTCTTGGCAATTTAATGTGGTGGATCTATAATTTGTAACATTATTTATCCCCTAAATTTCCTAACATTTCGTAGAAGATGTTTTTGTCAAAGGAATCATATCTTTGCTCTTTATCTAAGATAACAGCAGATTGGAAGTCTCTAATTATAGCTGAGTATGCCAATAATAAGTTTGTTAATGTTGTTTTTGAGGAAGAAATTGTGGATGGAAGGTATAAGATAATGGATGGGCTCATTCTCTATAAGAATGGAGTCTATTCGGTGCCCGAATCAAAGGAAAAGAACAAGAAGTTGAGGGTTGTTTATGATGCCCCATTGGCTGGTCATCCAGGCTATTTCAAGACATACAAACAAGTCTAGAGAAATATTCTTTTAGAAAGGTCTTAAAGAGAAGGTGCTTCAATACATACGAGAATGTTTGGTTTGCCAATAAAACAAGACGGAGCATGAATTTCCAGCTGGACTATTGCAGCCCCTTCCTATTCCCACTCAAAAATGGAAAAGTATCTCCATGGACTTCATCACCGGGCTGCCCATGGTTCAAGGTAAATGTTGTTTATATATTGTAGTTGATAGGCTCACAAAATATTCTCAATTTTGTCCACTTCCAGCCAACTAGAATGTCAGAATAGCACAACATAAGCATGGTGGAGTTACTTCAAGGTTGAATATTCATGTAAGAGATCACCAACAAAGTATGTGGGTGGTTAGTGATGACAAGAGGAATATACCTTGGAGAGCTATAACTCAAAATTTCAAACTTGGTGTCGTTGTCATTATTCAAATCAGCCACCACATGATCTCATTTGCATACATACAAGTGGGTAGGAAAATATTTTCAATCAAGGGATGGAGCATTTTTCAATTGGTGACTGTTGAGAGAAAAAAAACAGTCTTTACAAAAGTGTCTTTAGTCATTGCAATGCTCACATTTCCAAATTTTGCAAGGAGGTTTCAGTTTTGGAGTTTCATTTTTAAGTTGTTGATCTTGATAAAATCAGATTATAAGTTGTTGTTTTCAGACTTAAACAGCTGCAAGATTGATCATTTTGAGATCATTAAATCATTGGAAGGTAGTGGTAAATGGTTTCAAATGAAGAGAACGACTACTTTAACCAAAATAGCTCTAATTTGGATGGAAAATCAGGTGATTCATGACTTTCATAATCTGTTCCAGCTTGCACACAAGATGATTTGTGTATTTTCTTGGAAGGAACAGTTTACAACATCATTAATGAAGATCATCTTGAGAAGGTATGTGTTGTGGGTTATGTACATTTGATAATCAAGTTTTTTTTGAGCTACCAAGAGGCATCATTGTTAATAGGATTGAGAGCTACACTTGTTGGGTCAAATTGCTTCACTTGTCAAGCAAGAGAAGTGAACTTGAAGGTTGTATGGAAATTTTCAAACCTTGGAGAGAAGAACGTTTGAAACACTTGTGCATATTTTTGGTTCCTAGATGGGAAGCTTGTACCTGTGATATGCCACCTCCTATCTCTCTTGAGGATGTTGCCATACAAAATAAGAAGAGGGAAACAGAAGTTTCAGTTCATCCAATCTTGCAATTGCTTGAGGGAAAGCAATTTCGGGAAGGGAGGACTGTAATGTCCCCTTTTTCAAATTAATTCATTTGAAGGCTTCTTGCCCATTTCACTTCCTATGGGCAAGCAGTAGGTGAACAAGTGTCATGTCCCTTTTTCCCAAATTCTAAGGCATAAATGGATCTTACGGATATCCCTCCTCCTTGGTCGAATTGAAGAAGATAAGAGGAAGCAAATAATATGCCTTTAATTATTTTATGAATATTTTAAAATATGTTAGTGAAGACTATATGGGTCGGTCTTGTTTATTAAGGAAAAATAAATAATTAAGGGGGATCGGCCAAGGCAAATGAAGAGATATGACTTTTCATGTTTTGGCGCCAAGGGAGAATATTATAAATAGGGGTTATGGGGTTCATTTATGCATATGAATATCACTTGCTAAATCTGAATTTTGAGAGAGAACTCTCATTATTTCTCCATTTGGGACGAAAACCCCATATGAGGTCCATATGAAGGATGAAAACCCTTCATATTGACTTAAAACAATTTATATTTGCAGATCATTATTGAATCAAATATCAAAATTGTGCATTTCCAGATTTATTTCATTGATTCCTAGAAGTGCGACCTGTTCTAGAGTAATTTCTGAATTATTGGATGTAAATTTCATCATAATAAATAAATAATCCAAGTCAACTTGCATTTTATAGTTAAATCTGCCCCTTGCACGAATTTTGAGGCATAATCAAGGGTAAAATCGAGTCAATTTTGACTGCCATGCATTTCCAGAATAAATAACAATTTCCAGCAGTATATGATTGCATAAATTAAATCGACTTAGCCCATAAATTTGTCAAATTAATTAAAAATCATTTGATAATGGTTTGTGGATGATTGAAGAAGACTCTGGGACGTATTTCGAAGAGGTTTTGGCCACTGTAATTAATTTACAGCCTGCTGCAATTTCCCAGTTTCCAGCAATGTATAAATTGCAAGAATCAATTCGACTTGACCATAATTCACTGCGAATTCATCAAATATCATTTGAAATGTGTTGGTGGATGATTGTTGGTGATTTTGGCACAAGTTTCAAGGATTAATTGTTCGCTGTAATTAATTTTTAGACTGCTGCAATTAAAAAAAAATCAGAATTCTGGAAAATTTGTTCAAACCCTCAAAAGCGACATTCAACAAGGGAGGTCTTTGGTTGATGTTTAAGTCTTTCTTTTATTAACATTTACATTTTTCTTTAGTATTTTCCCTTATGAAGCAGGTTGGTTGGGTTAGAGGAACTCAAAGGCAAATTAAAAGATAAAGCAAGCTTCTTATTGAGGTCGGTCATGGAGAATTCTCTCCATGAGGTTTTGGCGCCACCTTATAGATATAAGAGGGGTTGCTTAGGATCATTTGGGCATGCTTTCTTATTATAATTTTATTCTAATTGGTTTTGGGGTTGATTGCTCTATTCCATTCCACTAGATGAAAATCCTTTGGTGTGGCAAACAAGGAAGATGAAACCCTTTCTTGTTCAAGGTTGGAGAACAAAACTCTCCAATTGGTGGTTCCAAGGGCTTCAAAGAAGATTATCTTATTGGTTAGCAGCTAGGGCATGAAGAAAAAGAGATATCAAGGTCTTACATGAATTTGGTACCCTCTTTTAGGGAGATATCAAGGTCTTCTACATGAATTTGGTACCCTCTTTTAGGGTGGTGACCTGTGTGGAGAAGAGTTTGAGTGTCTTCTAGGGCACCAATTGACATTTTGTGTTGATATTCAGATTCCTCCTAATTTATAAGGTTGATTTCTCACTTCATTGGTATTTGTTGGGGTTTGGAAACATCATTTTCAGCCCTTATTGTGAGTTGTACTTTTGTTGGTTATTTAATTAATTCCAGCTGTGGTTTATCACTTGTTTCTCCTTTATTTATGAAGTATATTGGCTGGAATAATATCTTCATGATTGGTTAAAATATTTGGAATCATTCTTTGTCATTTTCAACTTGTTGTTGCATGAGAATTGCTGCCCTTAAGTGTTGTTATAGTTCGCTGCCCTAGAGGGTTTATTTACTAATTTCCAGCTGGTTTTTGATGCCCTAAGGGTGTGATTTTAGTTTTCTGCTAGGGTTTGATGGTTGGTGTTCCAAAAAATTGATTTATTGTATTTGGGTTTGAGGCCAAACGCTTACTTTAAGATTCATCCCTAGAAAGGGACATTACACTAATATCGTGCAATAAGCTTTGCTCACTCCACATAATGCAACATAGTACTTTCCGGTCTACCAATAACATATTTTTCACTCCGTGGTCTGCTAAAAACATAATGCAAATACAAACTAACTCTATTGTTGGTTAATATAGGATTTCCTATGAACCTAGATGCTCTTGCATCATACACCCTAGGTAAGATGAAATATGAGCATGGTGCTCACATTTGTGGGCTGAGTGGTAGGACTTAGCATGCCTACGTGCCAACAAGAACTACCTATCTTCCAACTATAGGTAGTAATTGGATAAGAAACCATCATACTCCACCTAATGTACTTGATTCTTACGTGCATGCCAACTCCCATTAGCTTTAGGATGATCTTCATGTTTTCGTGGTTCACATCTTTTCTTCTCCACACTTACTTCCTCTACGCAATATCTCTACTGAGACAAAAATGTCCCCTTGGTGCTCCACAATCCGTGTGGTGTCCACCCACACTATCATGCATTTCTCCTACGTTTTCCATCCTCACTTCTTTCCCATCTTCTCTCTATCCTTCGCAAATACTCTATCATCATGCCGCATCATTTCGCATTTTCACCTTAACTAGCCTTACACACCATGTGACTCTAATGAGTCTCCTTATTCTCCTCTTTCAGCGGTTTTAGAAAGTGAGTCTACCCATCCTTTTGAAATCTCACAATACTTACTCTCCCATCATACAACATCCCTTTTGTCAAACAGCCAAGGCCTTCCCGATAATACATGGCATGCATCCATCAGTAAAACATCACACAAAAAGCTGTATCCATGAATATGCCAATCTTCATATCCACCTCAAATTACTACTTCACAACGCCTACCTATCCTTCCATCAGCCAAGTCACTATGTAAGAAACTTGTAATATCCCCTTCTCAAAAGTAGCTAGTCGAAGACCCTTCGCCTTTTCATTGTTTCCCGACGGCTAAGGGATGAGAAAAAGGGAGACTAAGTCCTAATAAATTAGGTTTAAAGTGCATAATGAACTTTTATTATAAGCACTTAAATTAATTTATTAGTGGAAAAAAAAAAGTAAAAAATATTTCTTTATGTTTTTATTTTCCCCTAGAGGAAAAATGCGACCCATGTGGAGATGAAAATAAGCAAGGAAAAATGTTAAATGAGGAAAGAAAGATGATTGACCCTTTTTGTGGCAAAAAGGCCAAGAAAAGTTATAAAAGCAAGTCGCCATGCATAGGAGAGATAATTTGTTTATATCTTATAATTTCTAAATATTAGTATAAGCTTGCATGCTTTCCATTTCTGCTTCAAAGGACGAAAACCCTTTGTAGCTTGCTTTAGAGGACAAAACCCCTCTTTAGCCTTGGATGAAGAACGAAAAATTTTCTTCTCTTGTGTTTTTCGTTGAATTGAGCAGAGTTGAAGGTCAAAGTTGCATATTTGTGTTGATTCCAACAAGGGTTTAAAGGTAGAAGCTTGTTGCTGATTTCTACCTTCGTTTCCGACTTTTCTACGGTGGAGCGACCTACCTTGTAATGTCCCCATTTTTGAAGACCCTTAGCCTAACTTTCCCGTGGGCTTTGGAATGTCAGTAAGGGGAAAAATTATGTTTAATATTTAAATAGTATTGCACTCTGGAGAGTGATTTTTATCATTTGACATTATAAAGCAATAGTTATTTAATTATGTAATTTATTTAATTTAATTCCCACAATGCAAAATTAAAAAGGGAATTAATTAAATAATATTAAAGTGGATTTTAATGTCATAAAGACCCTTAGAAAGGGACGCCACACTTAGAGGGGAGAAATTAAAATTAAAAGGGGAAATTATAAGTATGTCTTATAATTTCAAATTATGGTTTTCCCTCCAAAAGGGAGTCGCTCCATGTAATGAACCATTACACCCAAAACCTCGAGGCATTAATGAAATCCGCATGAGGATCATAACATCCCACCATGCTTCCGTAGAGCCCGACTCGGGCTGGGTTTGCGCCCGCACTCCCATACGTACGAGCCCCGCTTCACCGACATTTAGGCGCCCCACAGGCCCCGGCTACACGACATAACCAACCGAGTGAGATTCGAACACGGGTGGTCGATCTGATACCAAATGTAATGAACCGTTACACCAAAACCTCGAGGCGTTAGTGAAATCCGCACATGAGGATCATAACACTCCACCCTAGGAAGAATCTATAAATATATGTTTTGACATTGAGGGAAGGGTTATGTTGGATTGATCATTTGATTTCACTTCATGCTTAGAGTATTGGGATGTATGCCCTAACTCTCTCTCTTTCATTGTAAGCTTCATTTTGAAGCCATTATTGAAGATATTGAAGACTCTCTTGTTCCATTCATTGAGTTCTCTAGTGTTAATGTGTGTTTTGTGCATTATTTCTCCATTAGAAGATTGGTGCATTTATTTAGAGTGGAATATGCATGTTGTGGATGAATGTTGAAGAGTTTTTAGTGTTCTATGATCTGATTTTTAATGTTGCAATTAATTCGATTATGGCGACTTTTGTGGGGTCATGTTTTGCCATGTTTTGAGGGTGAATAAGTTAAAATATAATTTGATCTAAGTTGGCATAATTTTTCAAGTGTAGGACTAATATTTGGAGGGTTTTTAAGCATAGAAAGAGCTGAAAATAATTTACGCCATTCCCTCTAACCCTAGCGACTGGTTTGGGGATTTTGGGGGTTGTTTTGGAGGGGTTTCAGTTGTCATAAAATTCAAATCTTTAGTTCTTTGAAAATATCTTAATTTATAGAATTATCTGCATTTTATTTGAGGGGAAAATATGGAATATTGAAGGAGTTATGAATTTTTGAATATTTCAGTTGTCTGCAAGCTATCTGGACATTATTAATTAATATTTATTTCAGATCTGCAATTTTGGGGTCAATCTAATATTAGATTTGGTTGTAGAAATTAGGAGGAATAAGGAGGAAGTGATTTCATAACTTTTGGAGTGAATTTGATGCCCTAAATGTGTTAGGCGACCTAATTTTTAGGGCAAAATTAGGGTTTATAATTGGTTGTGTAAAACTGATTTTGGAACATTGTTCTTCATATTTGTGTGGCCCAAAATCCAAAGTTAGAAAATTTTTGTTTCGATGGTTAAGTGAGAAATAATTTTGGAAGATTGTTAATTAATAACTATTGTTAAAAATCAGATCTAGGTGATATTAGCATTTTAATTAGTTTTCCCATATAACCCACCAGCTTGGCATACTCCAACCCCATTTTGGGTTGTATTATTGCCGACATTGGGTTAGTTGAGGTCAAACTAAGAAGATTTAATCTTCCTGGGGTGATCCAGATAAACAATTTTTGCCGATTTGCATAATATGCCAAAAGGGATATTACATACCTTGTGGACATTTTTGATTGATCTAAGGCACGCGTTTGGACCAAATTTGATTTTTTGTTCCATAATTATATTTTTAGAAGCCAAGATCAGTTGATTTGCATGTCTTTTGGGCTGAGTAAACTTTATTTTCAGTCATCTCTGTGAGTTGTTCATCTACAGATATATAAATAAAATTCCAGCCCTCTATTTGACCCAAATCTGGTATTTTTCTCAGGCTATTGCATAAAAAAAATAGCTAATCTATTTTGGTAAAGAATTAAGTGATTTTACTTCAGTGTGTAGATTTTTCAACTCTTTACGCAAGTCGCATTTTCCCAATTAAATTCAGATCTGCAGTATTTTATCAAGTATATATTCTATTATTTGCTATTTTAGATCAGATTTGTCATTGTTCCATTTAGGGGCATAATTTGTCCATTTGGGGACATTATAGTGGTATCAGAGCATAATACTTTCCATCTGTCAAGAGATCAAAACTAAATGCAATCAAGAAAATCACCTATAATTTATCAAAGAAGCAATACTCCAAAGAAAGGGACAATGGTTGAGCATGATCAGAGAGCTCCTCCTATAGATGAGCTTAGATACATTGCAAGAGATAACAAGGAGCCAAAGAGAGTTGCAGCTGGCTATGTGTAATGACCCTTTCCAAGACATTAAGCTGAAAAAAGAGAAAATCAAACAAACCCCAATATTATCAAATTTTGATTTTTAGACCAGCAAACTGAAATTTATGACAGCTGAAAATCAGCAGTCTGATTTTTATAACAGCAGTCCAAAAATGAAGGAAAATCACTTGAAACTCATCAAATCATCCAACCAAAATATAGATAGATATTTTAGGATGAATCTAAACCACTTTCCAATATGAAACTTGAATGAAAACACAGCTGGAAAATTAATTAATTCGGAAGTACAACTCAAAGAAATTACTAAACGAAGGGTTTCCTAACCCCAAATTCCACAAATTATGATTGTTTCAAGCCTTATGAAATAAAATCTAAATTTCGTGCCTAGAACACACCTAGATGCTAACAAACCCTAGTTGCTCCAACTAGGAAGGGCTCATAAATACATGCAAACACTTGTAGATATCTTCCTTTATCCTCCAATGCCCAAATTTGCAAAAGGTCTTCAAGATGACTTCACTTCAACCAAGAATGGAGGGTTTTGTCCTCCAACCAGCCACAAGAAGGGTTTTCATCCTTCTTGGAAAAGCCACACAATTGGATTTTCGCCTAAAAGTGGAATGACAATGAGCAAACAACCCAAAGATCAAGTTTAGATAAAATGCGCCAAAATAGATGATGAAAATGAAGTCTTTAATCTCTTTTTATATCCCTCCTTTGGTGCCAAAAGCCAAAATAGGACCAACCTCATAAAGCTTCTTTGGGGCTTTTTAATTTGTTTTTAAAACTCTTTCAGCCCAGCCGACCTGCCTAATAGAGAAAACATTAAAAATTAGCAAAAGAAAAATGAAATGGGAATGCAATTCCTTCCCTTGCTCATTCAACTTCATTGCCATGAAAAGGGAATGGAAAGAAGTCCATTATTAGGCTCTTAAGTTGAAAAAGGGGACATTACAGTCCTCCCTTCCCAAAATTGTTTGTCCCCAAGCAATTGCAAACTTCACATGCACCAAATATCATCATATTAAAGCAAAGAAACATGTTGTACTACTCCCATAACTGGATCTTGTGCCTATTAGATGTAGGAGCTTCAACCCAAACGAACTCATGCCTCTATTGCCATTCTCTCCATGGAATTCTTCATCATCCTTTATTTCAGAAACAGCAGTGACATTACCTTTCTTTGCATGCTGAGTTTTACAAAAATCCCTACAAACGTCGTCATAATGTTCATGGAATCTTATCTAATTTTAGGCTATCAAATCAGATTTTTATCTCCTTTCAGCTAAACTCTCTTCTTATATCAACTCGTGATGGAATGCTCTTCAAAAATAAAAATTCGTTGTTATTCATAGCTGTTAATGGCAGTCCCAAATCTGATTTTAGCAAATTCAGCCCTATAACCATGGCATAATAACTACCAAGTGGAAATCTTATGAAGAAAGGCAACTTCATGAGTAATGTAGGGATTGAAAGTTGTCTTACATTACATAGACTGAAAATTTAAGAACAGCAGGTCTACGATTGAAATCAGCAGCATCTTGGCCTTTACCTCGAGAAAATCAGCCTTCCCTTGTGTTGGCTAGATTTTTGTGACGATTGAAACCTAGGCAGTCATGAAATAAATCTCCCTCATTTACCGGTGAAACTCCCGTGTAAGATTTTGTCAATTATATATCCTAATATCTATTTGTTGGTATTACTTTAACTATTTAGCTCATGAACCATAGCTAGACAGTTCTGCAACAAGTAAGCAGTTGTAAAAGAAAGGAAAAATCTGCAGAAGAGAAAAATAATAGGAAATGAGAGAAAGTAGAGAGGATGTGCAACCCAAACAATAGTTTACAGAGTTGATTGCATGCACATAGATTAAAACAAATAGATCATTAAACACAGTAATTCAAAGCAAAGGAAACTTTCAGATCTAGATCTATAATAACACAAAGTTTATGAATAGATCTAGAAAGAAATAAGAAGCAAAATGCACCGTTGACACAAAGTTCTCCGGAAATCTCTTCTCTATTCCTCTGCTTGCAGAAATCAGGGGTTTCAGCTCAAAGTATGGAGCACAAGAACGATGATTACAAATTTCAATCCTTTAACCTGTAGCTTCTTCCTCTACTTATAGTGTGTAAAAGGAAATTACAAATGGAAAACTGCAACTGAACTAGAACATAAAGAAGTAGTAAAGGGAACATTTGGTAGTTATCCTCCTAGAATTCCTCTTAGTGACATGCATCAGGAGTTTGAGCAAAAATTGTGCACATCTGCCACTTATCTTAAAGAATCTTTCCAAATAACTTAAAGTAATGGTTTTTAAACCAATAACTTTAATTTTACATTTTCATCCGGGAACATAAGAAATAAGAGAAGGAAGAAGAGAAGAAAGAAGATCTGCTAGCTGTAACACTTATACTTTCTTTTTGTTTTGATATTGAATATACTTGTCAAACATGTAACTCAACATCTTCCCATCTGTTTTAACAATAGCATCTCTCTCGGTTCTGAACTGTAACAACCCTCTGGACAAAGCAACAATGTTAGCCTTCACTCTCTCTAAACCAAGCCCATATCCCTCAACATCTGCCTAAAGCTTTATGAGTCTACCAATTGAATCCATCATAAAAGGTATGGTGGCTTCATCAACTTCTTTCTACACAACCAGCATAAATTTCTCATGGGAAGCAAGTAATTCATCTGGGATGCTCACCGACACTTTCCCCGTTAGGTCAGGTTGTGGAGTTGCTGTTTTCATGTGTGAAAGTGTCAAGACTCGTACACTCAAGAGTCTGTACACTTTTCATGTATCCTCACCGGGGTTCGGGCGCAGCCCCCAAAAAAAAAAAAAAATTGGGCCTTACAACATGCCCGATATATCGGGAAACGTGATTTTCTCATATTGGCAAGATTTTGACCCATAGGTTTATCGGACGGTTTTTGCCCATGGTTTTGATACCCACGGTTTTGTAAAATTCTTAAGCCAGATTGTTTATTTATATGGTTTTATGCATATGATAGATAACGCATGAAAGACATTGCAGATGTGCTTTCAATTCGGTGTGAATTTCAGAGAGTTTGTTGAGCATAGCCCAAACAAATCCTGGTATCAGATTGAGAGAGTGGTGGTCTTGTAATAAAATCTCGAGCAAGTGATTCTTTGTGGACGTAGCCCAAATTGGGTGAACCACGTTAAATACTCTCTTTGTGTTGTGTTATTTTATTCTCACTTTTATTTGAGATTTGTGATAATTTTCTCGCATATTAGTTTCTACCATTGCGATTTCGTGAGGGATTATTCCGCATATCAGATCCCTTATTTCCTAACACTCCCATCTTACTCTCTAAGCAAGTGCATCCTCTTCAAAGATGAGTTTCGAGGATCTCTACGCGGAAGGAAACTCGAAATTCTAACTGCTTCCCCTTTTCTACCAATTCAGCCAAGATTGGTTCAAATTGTTCTAAAGCTTCAGTGAATGATTTGTTCCTTCTAGTGGGCAATAGCTTTGACTTCGTCCCCTGCATCTTCTACCTCCTACATCGATGATCACTCACTTTCTCGTGTGCTAGAATGGGCCTAGAGGAAGGTTTAAAGAACCTTAGCAATGATCTCACATAGCCGGAACCATAGTAGGGAATCTCACCAAATCCAAATACTCGCCAAACTCCCAAAAAAACTTGGCAAAACTCGAGAATACTCGGGAATACTCTCAAGGCAACTTAAAAAATACTCAAATTTCTTTTAAAAACATAAATTTTAAGCAACACATAGCTACAAAATGTATCAAATGAGCCCATAAAATGTTGGAGAAGTGTTTTCTATTAGATTTGAATACAAATACAATACAAAATCGCATCATGTGAATACAACAACCGGCTGATAAGTAATATGAATTTATGATGATTGACATTGAAAAATATCATCATAAATTTCATATCTATACAAGTTACAATATACAATAGATTACATTTTCCTCTTCCCCAATCTAGAGAAATATTGGGGAGAGGGTCTCAAAGTGCCTCTACTAGTCCCCACACTCGGCCGCGTCTCCACGCTCCTCCTAAAAGGATGTGAATCGCCTCGATCCTCGGAACTAGATGGTGGTGTTGGTGGCTCCTCACGTATGTTGGAGATCACCTCCAAAGATTTCATCCAATCCAATATCTCCTGAGTCCTACTAGTGCTTCTCCTCCATAGCCTCCCTCTTAAAAGAAGCAATCTCTGCTCATCGCGAATGCAAGGTTTTCCTCTTCGCTTGCCCACTCCACTCACCGATGGATCTATCTCATCCAAATCAATGAGCTCCTCGATGTGGCCTCAACCTTTTAGTGCGAAGGGAGATCAGATTGCGCACAAAACCAAGTCGCTGAGCCTTTTTTGAGTCAATTTGTTGCACTTCTTCGTGTGATTATCATCAAAAAAAAACTCTTAAAATAAAAAAAAAAAAAACCTACGATCTCGTTAATATGTGAAGTCAACTTCAATAAGCAAGTTACGACTAAGCTAGCAAGCAGTGGGACAATTAGTCCGAGCACGGGAGAATGCTCATCGAAGTTTTTGGCGAGTAGCTTCGAGTTTTGGAAAGCTATCCAAGATTTTTAATTACTAATTTGTCTATAGGCTATCAAAGCTCATGATTCTTTCAAGATTGCAAAAGTTGCTTGGTCCAAAAAGGTACAAAATGGATTTTATGAAAATATGAAAATATGAAAATATTGCCATCAATGCGTAGAGCTCAAGAAAATATGCACTTCTAGAGAAAACGGCACCAAACGGAGCCACGTAATGAAAGTTATGGCACATGCAAGTTTTTGTTGCTACATCTTCCGGACCCTTTCCAAAAATGACAAATTTTTTTCTATGCTTGTGTTTTCTTCACCAAAATCCAAAAACAAAAGAAATGCCAAAAAGGAAAGAAATGTTGTCTTCAAGCGAGTTTTCCAACTATGTCTTGAAGTTTTCCAACTATAACTCGGCGAAGTTTTGGTGAGTATTCCAACTATGCTCACGAGTTTTTTTCCTTTTCAAGCGAGTTTTCCGCGATTTAACCGTTTTGCAAGTTTTTTTGGCGAGTTTTCCATCTATGGCTAGAACATCTTCTTTTGAAACTTGGATCTCTCACCTTCTCTTTGTCAAGCTTAAGGAATAAAGCATTCATTAGTGTTTACGTATCCTACTTTAATCCTTCTGTGGTAGTTTGACCTATTGGCAATTTGGTCACTGCTATATCAGCTACCATGACCCCTCCCTTGTGCTTTCCTTTTGCTAGAACAGATAACTAAGCGAACTTTTGTCCCGATTCCTCAATAATCAACCTAGAAGTCGCTTTTGGCAACTTTAGGTCTTCTATCTCTTCCTCCCAAACTCGGGAGCAACTCGAAAGTCATGTTCTTCCGTGTTGATCTCTCTCTCAAGCTTCCGGGATAATGCAAAGATAACCATGATGAAAAGTTGCTTCTTTGGGGAATGAGAAGTCGTCGAGTGCACCATCATCTCATGCTCTAACTCTCGCTCTATCGAATTTGTCACCGTGTTATTATGACCGCCACCCTCCAATTGTCCAAAGATAATGCTTTTTTCAAACTCCGCCATCTCGTGCTTTCAACTTCTCGTGGATAGGTGAAGACCCGAGTGGTCGAGGAGAAGATACAAATGACGTTGGATTCAAAGGAGGAACAACAATATTTCTCTAAGGTTTTGTTCGCACATGGATTTGCACACACGCAAATGAAATGCAACAGTGTGGGAACGAAGTCCCTCCTCAATGAAGGTGAGGTTGTCTTTATTAACAACCAAAACTGTATTTACATCTATACATTCAAAATTGTATGTGGGGGTGTTTTGGAACATCAATGGAAAGAAAAGTGAATGAGGGAGATGGAATAGAATGAAGGAAAGGAGTGGAATGGAATGAATTGAAAGAACATGCAAAAGTTAGGTAAAAGCAAAGCCCGATATTGCACGAAGAGAAAAGATGAATAACCAACACAAATAAAACGGAGTTTGAGCTCTAAACAGAATGTAAAAGGGAACACACGTGAGCAAGTAGATAATCGAGCTTGATCACCGTGAACTAGAACAATGATTAATAACGTTGACAATAAGATCAAAGACAATATTTGATGCAAGATTCAAACACTAACATCTAATGAACATAAGAACATCAAATGCTATAAGAGACAAATGAATGGGACACAAAGTTTATACTTCATTAACTCCAAAATGTCTTCTCAAAAGAACATGAGTTTTTTTCTTTGAAGTAAAGCTTGCATACAAAAGTATTTTCTTCTCCTCTCTCAAAGTCACCTTACAAATGAGCCCTTGACTTCCTTTTATAACCAAAAAGTTGGTTACAAGGTACTTTGGGTTTTAAATGCGCATTAAATAGGGCACTTAAGTGACCTTTGACTTTTTTAACCAACTTTATTGAAAAAACTATAAATAGAAAACTCATAAGTTTCTTCAAACGTGAATTCAACAATAACATCATTTAAAATACCACTTTTAAAACATTCGCCAAAAACCAAAGACCTTATCATTGGGGTGGAATCCGCCTATCTCAATCATATGAGAAATAGACTCTCCCACCCACGAGAAAATATAGGAAATCGTCCTACTATGTTGTTGGCAAAACAAGGATCCGATTCTTTCGCATTTCATAAGACTTGAGCTTTTGCGAATGTCCGATGCATCTTCTCTTCTTCTCGGAAAACAACGAGAAGACCAACCTCACAGTACTTGCATTTCAAGAATCTTACAGTATGGTATGCAGTCTGCAACTTTAGATTGGATTTCTTCGCAAAGATGTTTGATTCTCAAACATTGATCCATAAAAGTGGAAAAACATCAATAGGAGTATACATTTCATGTATCAATTTTGTAAGCTACCCACCAGGTGTTGTCTTGAATTCCTTTGGTTGTGTTCGTTGATGAAGGTGCACGGAATCTCTTCGATTCGAATTCAAGATAGGCATCGTTGCATAAAGCGTCAAACTCAATTACCAAATCTTCTAGGATCATTTTCCTAAACTTAGCATGATTTAACTATAGAATTCGTGTCATGCGATGATCGAACTCAAGTATTCCTAGAAGCTTAAAAAGTCGATTCCATGCGGGCGAGATCTTCAAGAGTTGGAAAAATCTGATTGATGTGATTAATTCTGTAATGAGGCACTCGAACGGAAACAATTTGGATCGAGGTAGGCATAAATATTCTCGAGATATTTTTATCACTTTAGCAATTGTTTTCAACCCACCACTTTATCTCGGAAACCCATGACCTTCCTAGAGTGATCACATCTTTTGATTGATTGAGAATTTCTTGATGGGATAGCCATCATTTCGGAACAGAAAAGAAGACTCAATTGGGTTGATCAAATTTTGAATGTATGAAATAACAATGATTCTTTTCTTCCTTGAGTTGGGAGATTTGAGATTTGTATCTCTCAAATTTAAGCACACTATTCATTGAATCTTTTGCCATAACAACATTGCTTTCAAAATTGGTCTTACAAGGGCTATCTTGGATACATCATTCGGTGGTATCATGTCCCCACGATCCTTCTCGGTAGTAGTAGGAACTGCAATTTCTGCAAACTTATCTCCATTATCATCAATCACTACTCGAGAAAACCTTAGGATTTTTGGGCACAACTTTATTGGAGAGGGCGGAAAGAGACTCCAATCAATGTTGGCCACTTTGACCAATCTCTCTTTTTTATTTGAGAGTCAACCTAGGTCGGTGTTTCATTCATCAATTTGACACAAAAATAGAAGCTGGAAGAAAAATCCTTTTTGCCTTTTTTTCATGACTAAAACCAATAAAAGCGGTGGTTTTGTGGCCTCAATCCTTGGTGAAAGTAGCAGACAACACATTCTTGATTATCCTCATGTTCTTGTGGAATATCCTTAACACCTGGATGTTCGGAAGAATTAGATATCTGCACTACTGGGATTTGTCTTGGATTCTGGTGTATGACATTGATGATTTAGATCTTTGGTAGGTCTATTGGAACTCTCAGTGATGTGAATAGATGAGTTTGGGGTAGAAATACCAGAAACACGTTCTTTTCCTTCCCGAAGATGCACACTCTTTACCGATCCTTGAGACATTGCTTCTTTATTAGAGATAGGTTTGGGTAACCACCGGATTTGCCTCTGAGATGCATGTGATGATGTTGGTGGGGACTAGTGTGAAGAAGTTTGCACCACCTTTTCTCGTGTCACTCCTTTCATTTGCAACCCTCGTATTTCTAATATGTGTCGAAATGGGAGAGGATTGGCTATCGATTCTCATACCACTTCATAGTCCTTTTAACACACTTTGGTTTATAACATCTAGAGAAGTTTCATCTCCTCTACTCCAATCAATACCTGGGAGCGGAGTGAAACTATCTCGATCATGAGGCAGGATCCATAAGATCAATTCCACTATTGGCAAGGGTTAAGGGAGGATCCCTCAACTGTAATTCTCTATTTGAGCCGCAGTGTGAGACAAGAAAATTGTCATCGTCTTACCTCACTTTGTCATCCGCACATTCCGCCCAAACTTTTCTATGTTTGCCTTATGCTTATATCTTGCCCCTAGGGCTTTTTCTATGGATCCTTTAATATCGAATTGAGCCCTGCTTATGAAAGGATGTATAGTTATGAGAGAAAATTCTTTTTCCATAAGTTCTGCACTATGGGAATTTAGACATTCGTATTCCCAATATGAATTGGGAAACGAATTGCATTTGTCCAATACAATGGATTTTGAAAATGGCGTGAAAGTTCCTCAACGCTATTT
The DNA here is from genome assembly GCA_018340775.1 of Taxus wallichiana var. yunnanensis. NCBI lineage: Eukaryota > Viridiplantae > Streptophyta > Pinopsida > Cupressales > Taxaceae > Taxus > Taxus wallichiana. Next base: position 357,338,772 of record CM031243.1, on the reverse strand, counting down.
TTTGTCACTGACATATTTAGGAAGTTTGTAAGGAGCTCCCACAAATCCATCAACTCGTATATAAGAATAAGAGGGAAACTGGATAAACCAACTTTGTTTTATCACCACCTTGGCATCTAAAGAAAATCTTTCCTCCGTGTTTCTTCTTAGTGACCGGATTATATAGAATAAGAAAGCATCGTTTACCCTCTGGAAATGGTGAGAACCGTTCTTGAACTCCAGCTGTGGGTAAAAGTGAAAAACACTATTCTTGCCAGGACCCATTGTACCTCTAGTTGTTAACCCTGAAAATATCCTCCTCGCTACAGCATAAATCAAATATGAAGTCATGTAAAAATGACCTGTCATCCTTACCTCAATCAATTGCTTATGGAGAGTATTGCTGACGATACTTGCCCAATCAATGAACATCTTTGCATCAAGAATGATACAAATGAACTTGTACATCCAAGGATGAAATTTTTTGGCAGAAGGAAGACCAAAAACCTGTTGAGGAGAGTAATCATATCCCCTATTTCTTCATGAAACTCTACCCAAAACAACTCTTTGGGAATTCTTGAAGTGTGAGTCTTTGGTTTGACCAACCAATTTTTATCAACCATCTTCGACCATCTCAAAGGATTTTCATCCCAGAACTGTTGTGCCGATTCTTGTGTGATGTCAGCATTTTCTTCATGGAGTGGCACTCTTAACAAATCTTCCATATGATCTAGAGAATTGGGCAGAAAAGTTATTTCTGTCATTAAAAATTCCCGACGCTCAGGATCATAATGTTCAGCACAAGCTAGGACAAATTCAGGGCATTGTATGGCAATGGGAAATGTTGCCGCTTGAGGTAAACCGCAACGATAAAGCCTTTTTGAGAAAATAGTCCCCCCTTCCCGTCTTACCCTGCCACGTAATCAACCACATCTACGTGACCCATATCGGTATCCAAAATATTGTCATATGCTGAATTTAAAGACGATGTTGGAACTAATCCTTGGTATGCATATTTTAGTGCCAACTTATTAGAACGTTCACCCATTATGAATTATTTTCTTCATTTTTTTAAACACGGAGAGCGAAAAGAAAACCAAGACACTAGGAAGGTGTCGAGTCTAAGTCTCCGGACCACCGTTGTCACAAGAATAATACGACTCTTTCTATTATTTATTTATTTTTAAATAAAAAGAGATTTAGCGGATGCCAAATTCAAAATGACCATACAACAATATTGAGGCAAAGCTCAAATCACCATCGAAAAATAATACAATTTTAGATCATTTTAACACTTCTAGCGACACGTCGAATTCACTATGTGCATAAATATCTCCATCCACCTTGACATGAGAAAACTATCGTCTCCTCAGCATGTGTAGCGCCATGAATATCTTCCTTTTAAAATATAAATAATAAAAAGAAATCTGCATTAAACTTCAATCCATTGGGCATGCGTGGATTTCCAATTTTTGGTTATATTTTAATCTTATTCTTTACTCAAAAGTATGCATGGAATTTGGCTTAAATTGTTGTTTTGTTTCCTTTTGCAGGTTGTGCGTGAAGAAAGACAAAACTCATTCTCCCTTCCAAACCCTGTGTGGAGATTATTTGTGCTGCTACGTGGATCTTCCTCTATTACTGTTATGTCTTCCTCTGCAGGCTGCGTGGATATTCTTCTTTTTAGGTTGTGCGTGAATATTGCTCATGACTGATCTTGTTCCTCCTGGGCAGCGTACTGGACTGCGTGGAAATTATTTGTGGGACTCCAAACACATGCTGCGTGGAAAGCTTGTTTCTTTCTTGGGCTGTACGTAAATAAAAACAAATTCCATTCTTCCCTTCTAAGCATGGCATGGGACCTAGTCTTGACTGATGCGTGAATTTCTTTCCTTCAAATTCCACTGATTTTATTCTCCTGGGCAGCGTATCATCTCCCTGAAATGGATTGGTTGTGCATGGAAAACTTGTCTTCTTCCTGCACAAATCAATAACAAACAAAAACAAATGTGGAATTTCACCTTTTCCTCTGCTGCATACGGGATTTATTTGGGATTCCAGATCAATCCTTGCACGTGCCTGAGATTGCCTTCACCTTTGCAAGCGTGGATCTCAGAAACTTCTTGCTATCGCTTCCCTCCAATGAAGACAACTACCTAAAACTCTCAAGGTCACTGGCTCTAGCTAATGCCCGTGCCGGTTTCCATGTGAAAGCCGGATAGCGCCTGTAGAACAAGCTTTCCTTCTTCTGGCTCTGGATATCTGCAATATTTCTTTATTTCTCCTTCTTCCCAATTTCCTCTACTTCTGCAACCTCTTGTAACCGTCTCCTCATCAATTCCCGGATGATAGAAGCAAAATCAAAATTGCCCCTCAAACACTTGCTCACGCGATTACTGCGATCAACAAAAAGAAGAAAATTTCTCCCAAGTTTGTCGAATAACTTCCATCCAATATTAAAATTAATATTTATTAATTATAAACCCTAAAATTTAATAAATATTAATTTTATTAAATAACAGGGTAAATATTAATTAAATAATTAAAATACGGTTTGTGGTGTAGCGGGAGAAGGGCTTATTCAAAATGGATGAAACGAAAGTCAAAATGACCATGAGAATAAGACGATTGCGATGGAGGAGAACAATCACGCAAGATGACACTTTTACAAAAAAAATCATGTTTACTAATTTTGCGAAGTCAAAATTAGCTAATAACGGGTTCGGGGCTCTTTGAAGTCTTTATGAGTTGATGTTGGAGAAGGTGGGCTGAAACAATAGCCATAGATTTGGCCTTCTCCTGTATGTGAGACTTCTTGTGAACTTTAAGCTTTCCCGGCCTTCTGCTGCTTTCACCTTTGTGCTTCCTCTTGTTGGAGTCTCCTGCGGTAAAGTTGCCTATGATCTGATTCATCAATGCTTCATCCAAGCAATACCCCTTTGTCAAAGAACCGATTTGAAGTGTTAACCAGAACTGCAGAAGATCTTTCTTGATAAATCTGGCAGCCACCAATGTTTTCTTGAAGAGCAGCTCTATCTCCTCCCATCTGATGATACGAATCCAAGTATCACATGCCCATCATCTGCGAGATCTGCAGTTATCCATGCCAAACCATAATTAGACACTTGTTGCGCCGATAACCTATTGAAGTCTTTCTTTCTGACTTCATACTCGTTCTACACTTCATCCAAAAGTCCTCCAACAAAGGCACGTGTGCATATTCCTGGGAGATTGTCTCCCTCGCTACTCCATATGGGTCAAAGTTCAAGTGTTGGGAAGAACTCAGGCTCATACTCAGAAAACATTTCAGCTTCGACTCCTCTAGCTTTGTGGATGCTCACGCAATTGTAGTAACTCACTATTTGGAAAGAAACACAGTAGACTTGTGCCGCTTTGATTGTAATTCATGCATCTCTATGAGCTGTCTACACAACTCCATGATGACCCACTTGTCGTTTGGATACCTCGGCAACTTTACTGGTTCTCCCGAAAAGCCGATTACCCTGAGATAGGTGAAGTCTGCAAACTGGATGAAAATGCCGCCATCTTTGAGATCTGACTTCCCAAGCTTCTTTGCTCACCCTGTTGGTCTTCAGATCACCATTTAGTTTGCAAATGAATTTATAAAAGAACCCATCGTTGACCGCTTTGTAATCTTTGTGCCACTCAAGAACTGTCAACTATGGATACCAATCAAAGATAGGATCTTTCGCCAATACGCCTCGTCTATCCAGCTTGGAAAATATGCCTTGTGAAGCTACTGCATATACCAGGTATGAAGTCATTTTGAAGCTGTAAGTCCCTCACACTCCGAAGTTGCTCACCGACGTTGTCACTAATGATCTCTGCCTAATTGATTATCGAATCAGCTCTGTTGATCTCGATAGTTCTCACGAAAGCATACATCCATGAGCAAAAGTTGTGAGTATTGGCTTTTCCACTTATCCTGTAAAGCAATTTAGTGATATCATCCACCTCCTGCACCAAGTTGGATCGTGGAAGAGTTCTCGGGAACTTTGATGGAGACCTAGGCTTCTTCATATATCGGTTGTTCATTATGCTCACGCAATCTGCTTTGTGTTTCTCCCATTTGTTACCTGCATCCAGCATGCTAATTGCAATCACCGCATGTCGTTCGTGTCGAATCTTGAGACAAGAATTGCTAAAAGCGTGCATCCACCTAATAATTGTCTTTCCCGCAGCATCCCGGATTGTTCTGGAAAGAGGATGATATGATCTCGCACACTCCATGACAAATTCGGGCAACTGAGCTGTGACTGGGAATGTTGATGTTGGAATAATTCCATTGCTTTTCATTGCCCGCATGAGAAATGTCTTTCCAGCCCTGGATCTATTAATTATTTCGGAGATGGGTTTTGGGCCCATGTCTGTGTCATTGATATTAGCAAATCTGGAAGCTATGCATGATTCTGTTGATCCCTCTCTATCATCACACTTCATCATGGTTGGAGCAATCTTTGTGTTCTTTTTCTTTTAATCCTGCCGAATTCTTTATAACTGGATCAATTTGTGCAGATCTATCAATTTCTTCAAATTCGAAAGATATATTCAATGTACCTGACATTGATTTGAACTTCCTTTCACCTGTATGAACACCTGTAATAAATATCTGTAATTATTTAAGACAAAGATGAAGTCCGAGCATGGATACTTGATTCTTTGTCACCAAAAATCTGGATATGAAGCTGCAGCCCTAAAATTTGAGGTTTTACTTACATGCAAAGCAAGTATAAATATTTTTAAATTCACTGGACACTTATAACAACATGCAAAGAATTATCGTAGCATAAATCAAACTATTTCAACCCTAGGAGTCAAACCTTGAAGCTTCTCGGCAATGAAAAACACCTCCAGATGCAAAAATCCTCCTTTCTTTGGCGCCAAAACTGTTCGGGCTGCAATCCTTAGCAAAAAGAATTAATTGCTTCTTCATTATGGCAGCCCATGCTTATATAACCCTCAACATTCTATTTCTAATAATTGTCCATCCTATTCCTGGCAATTAATTAATAAACAAACATGTTTATTCACCCAAATTGGGCGCCTATTTTTGCATGTTGTTGGTTGCCATTAAATAAATTTTATTTATTTATTTTTAGCATGCTTCCTTCAGTTCTCTTTGGCTTATCTTCATGCATTGACTTTTCCTCCATCCTGGGCGCCAAAATTAGGCAAAGCAGCTATTAATAAATATCATTAAAAGCTTTATTTAATGCCCAAATGGGTCGCACTTTTTGGCATGGGTGAATTCTAAAATTAAGAAGTCAACAGTGGGAATTTTCACCCTGCACCGCAGCTCTAAAAATCCCTTCTTCCACTTAAGTTATTTGACTTTTATAATGGGAATTTTTACCCTGCAAGGCAAGTAATAAATTCCCGCCTGCCTGCCACCTCCAATTTTCCCACTACAGCTTAAGTGACTTTCTAAAAAGTGCGACTTGTATTAAAAATAACTTCTTTTGGAAAATTGCGACTTATATGGGTAAATAAAACCTTCTAATGGCAAAAGTTAGCTCACAGCAGGTAGAAAATTCCCACTAGTGCGTTAAGTGATTTTTCTTTATTTTATAATGGGAATTTTCACCCTACAAGGCAGATAAGAAATTCCCGCTTGCTGTCGCCTCTAATTTTCCCATCGCAACTTAAGTGACTTTGACTTCATGGGAAAAAGTACCCTGCAAGGTAGACAAGAAATTCCCTTTGCCGCCACTACCTAGAAATCCCATTGCAGCTTACACTCATTAATTCCGAGAAAATGCGACTTACAGGAGAAGCTTTTTGTGCGTGACTTCATCATTTTTGGTCAGAAGCTTGCATTTTGAGGCTGATTCCTTCTGGTGCTATGTCGGTAAATGATCTCCAGATGCTACAGGCAATTAAACAGACTATACAAACGAAGGAATTGATCTAGGGAAATATCACAGAGAAACTAAGGAGAAAACCGGAGAAAAACACAAAAGAAATAAATAAAGCGAAAAACGTTGCCAAAAGTTGTAGACAATGCCCTGAATTTATTCCTGGTGAAAACCCTAATGAGATGAGTGAATACTGGCATGCAAAACTTCAACAGGATTCAACCGGAGCACAATTTACTTTAAACAGGACATTATTTATTTAATAAATAATTAAATAAAAATTTCCCGTAGACAAAACTTGGCAGAGGAATAAAATGAGTTTCGGAATCTAGGTATTTGTCGAAATTGGCTCATATGATTCACTGGGAATATCCTAACATGATACGAGACATCTTCCGCAATAAAAACACAAAAAGACACATTATTTTAAAAGAACAAAAAAAAAAATTTAAATGGGTGGTCCCTGCATTTCAAGGCAAAATATGGGGATACCACCTTGCTTAACACCCATATGAATGTTAGGCACAAGATAATACCGAGAGGGGGTGAATTAGTATTTTGATATTTATAAATAACACTTAATCTCATAACCGTAATCATGATTAATCAATTTCACAGTGAATATATCAAAGCAAACAATAAATGCAAAGCAAACCAACACAAGGTAAATACACAAAGATTTACGTAGAAATCCTTTCGGGACAAAACCACGGAGAAAATCTTCTTTATTATATTTCTCAAATGTTTCTAGGCACCAACCTAGAGGAGACACCAATCCCCAATTCACAATTTTGTAGGAACCAACCTACATGAGCACCAACCCCTTCGAATTCGTGAGCACCCACTCACAGGAGCACCAACCCCTTATCAAAAATTCCTCTTACCACCGTGGACTTGTTGCTTATTCAACGAGTGATGGTTTTCTTATTTGGATCTGCACTTCACACTTTTATTTTCGGGATCTGTTGTACTTTATTACAAAACTGCTGCTCAGAATACTCAGTCTAATTATCCCAGCACCTTCACATATATAAGTCGCTGCAATTTTTCATCTTTACACCTTTGAATCTGCTCTTCTTCTTATTACTCTTCTCTCTTCACTCAAAATATTCAATGTGTGTGCTTGTCTAAATCAAATGATTCTATCTCCTTATATATCCTTCTCACATCCTTTCGAAAAGACACATCATTCCAACCAACACAACCTTTCCATTATTTAATTAACACAACATAATTAAGTGCATTAGTCGGCTAAGACCAAAAGTAATTAATGCAGCCCATAACAATTATTAAATGCACATTAAATAATGCAATTAACCCCTTGATAGGAGCGCTGCCCCTCAAATCTGATCATCTTCTTCCATAACTTGTTGAATATTTCTGTCACCTTTTCCGGCCATAATTCCGTTACTTTTTACCAAACTTCCATATCACGATAGCTGTTCAAAATCAGATTGTACCATAGTCTTTCTTGCACTTAATCGATCATATCTATCCATTCGAAAATGTCTTTTCGAGGCTCTTCAAACTGCTGGTTATTTCCATTACTTTCTACCATTTCCATCAACATCCGTTAGTAGTTCCGTCAGCTTCCGTTACACGATTCCATTAACCAAATACATCAATGATTAAGCCTTTGACATCAATGACAATATTTCAACAATCTCCCCCTTTGTCATTGATGGCAACCTTCCAAAAAATTCTTTTCTGCAACTCCCCTTGTTGTAACTCCCCTTACTGTTATTCTCCCCCTTTGACATCAATGGCAAGGGCCAATCTAGGAGCTGAATATTGTAATGTTTAGCTCCCCCTCAACCAATGTTTCTCTTGATTTTTCAATGGGAAGAAGCAAAGGATATTACTCCCAACTTCTGTCGTAGATATTCAAATGTCTCCTTTGGAAGTGGCTTGGTGAAGACATTTGGTATCTGTTCGGATGTAGCAACAAATTCCAACTTTACATGCTTTTCTGCCACCTGCTCTCTTAAGAAGTGATATCTTATGGGAATATGCTTTGTTCTGGAATGCATAACCGGATTCTTTGAAATACTTATCGCACTAATATTATCACATAATATGGAGATTGTATGATCATACTCTACTTTGATATCTTTTAATCCTCCACTTGTACTTTTTCTATCATCCACACATCCTACCCAATCTGAATTTGTATAAGCTACCAATGTGAAGTCTTTACCCCTTGGGTACCATAACCCATAATCCATAGTTCCCTTTAGATATCTGAATATGTGTTTTACAGCTTGCACATGTGTTTCTTTCGGACCTGCTTGAAAACGTGCAACCATACCCACTACTTGCATGATGTCTGGTCTGGATGTCGTCACATATAGTAAACTCCCAACCATTGATCTATAGAGAGTTTGATCAGCATTCGGAGATTCATCATCTTTGCTCAACTTAGTCCCGGTAGCCATAGGTATGCTAACAAGTGCACACTCCTCCATGCCGAATTTCTTCAACATTTCCTTCACATACTTGGTTTGGGATATAAATATTCCTTTATCAGATTGAGAAATTTGCAATCCAAGGAAAAATGATAACTCTCCCAACATAGACATCTCAAACTCCTTTTGCATGTCTTCGGCGAATTTCTAAGACATTTCCTCATTGTCTCCTCCAAAAATTATGTCATCTACATACACAACAACAATCAGCTAGTGCTCACCTTCAATTTTAATGTAAAGATTGCTATCAGCAAGTCCTCTCTTGAACCCTTGGTCTTGTAGATACTTATCAAGCCTAGAGTACCATGCTCTAGGGGCTTGTTTTAATCCGTACAAGGCCTTCTTCAACTTACACACATAATCTTCATTTTTTGATAGAAGGAACCCTTCAGGCTGTTCTATGTATACTTCCTCTTCTAACTTCCCATTTAGAAATGTTGATTTGACATCCATTTGATAGACTTTGAAGTTCTTGAATACCACAAAAGCAAGAAACATTCTAATTTCTTCTAATCTAGCAACATGAGCAAAAGTTTCTTCAAAATCAACACCTTCTACTTGAGCATACCCTTTACATACTAACCTTGCCTTGTTTCGAGTGACTTGTCCATCTTCATTCAATTTATTTCAGAATACCCACTTAGTGCCAATCACATTCTAATCCTTTGGCCTAGGTACAAGTTCCCATGTTTCATTCTTCTCAATTTGATCTAACTCTTCCTCCATTGCCTTTATCCAATGTTTATCATGGCTGGCTTCTGCAAAGTTCTTCGGCTCTATTTTGGATAATAAGGAGAAATTTACTGGTTCTGATGCACTTACAATTCTTCTTCTTGTCTGTACTCCATCATCAAGGTTTCCAATGATCTAACTTTCAACATGATTCTTCTTAACAAAGCGAGATGGTGTTTTGGTGTCCTGCCTTCAAATTTACTTAATTTTTAACATCTTCCTTTTCTTCTACTACCTCGGGTATTTCTAAGGGCTCTTCTACAGGTTCTTTAGCTTTTTGATTCACAATTTCATCCACTCTCACATTTGCACTTTCTACTATAGTTTGTAGTCTTTTGTTATAGCATCTGTAGGCTTTGCTTTTAATAGAGTAACTAAGAAAAAATCCTTCATCCACTCTTGAATCGAATTTTCCCAAGTTCTTTTCATTTTTTTAATAAAGCATCTACTCCCAAACACTTTGAAATATTTTATAGTACTGGTCTTCCTTTCCACAATTCATAAGGAGGTTTGTCATGATTAAATATGATTTGCCTCTATTCAAGATATGAACAACCGTATTTACCGCTTCTCTACAAAATTTATCGATAGCTTAGATTCATTTAACATGGTTCTACAGCCACTCTGGGACAGATTCGATTCTTTCTTTCTACCACTCCATTTTGTTGAGTCCTTACGGTTGAGTATTGTCTTTTGATTCCATGATCTTCACAATATTCAATGAATTCATTTGAGGTGAACTAACCTCCACGATCTAACCTCAAGAACTTTATTTTCAATCCGGTTTCATTTTCTACTAAAGCCTTGAAAGCTTTGAACTTCTCAAATGCTTCTGACTTTTCTTTTACAAAGGCTACCCAAGCCATTCTAGTGTAGTCATTAATGAATAACATGAAATAATTCTCACCTTGTATGCTTTACATTCTCGCTAGGTCCACACAAATCCGTATGATTCAGCTCCAGTGATTTGGTGGTTGAATACACCTTCATTTTAAACCTTGCTCTAGTTTGCTTTCCATGCTAACATTGTTTTGCATAGAGTACCTGCAAGTTTCGTTACCTTAGGCATATCCCGCACAACTTGCTTGTTGATTTTCACAAGAATATGAAAATTTATATGCCCCATCCTTCTATGCCATAACCAACTCTCTTCAACGTGACTTAAACAACATTTCTCTCCTTTTACTTCTCCAAGCATGTTGGCTAGATTTTCTCAACTAAAAACCTAGGGAGTCATGAGATAAATCTTCCGATTTACCGGTGAGGCTCCCATGTAAGATCTTGTCGATTATATTTCCTAATATCTATTTGTTGGTTTTACTTTAATTGCGTAGCTCATGAACCATAACTAGGCAATTTTGCAGCAAGTAAGCAGTTGTAAGAAATGTATGCAAGAAAGGGAAATAATTAAATACGAGAAGAAAGGAAAGGAGATGTGCAACCTAACCAATAGTTGACAGAGTTGATCACATGCACATAGACAAAACAAATAGATCTTAAAATGCAGAATTTGAAGCAAAGGACAATTTCAGATCTAGATCTAAGACAACACAAAGTTTGTGCAGAGATCTAAAAAGAAATAAGAAACAAATGCACCGTTGACACAAAGTTCTCTAGAAATCTGTCTCTTCTCTATTCCTTAGTTTGCAGAAAGATATCAAGGGTTTTAGCTCAAAGTCTAGAACGCAAGAATGTTGATTACAAATTTGGATTTATTAACCCGTAGGTTCTTCCTCTATTTATAATGTATAAAGGACAATTACAAATAGAAAGTTTTAAATGAATTCCCGCATGCGGAAGCTATGAAAAGGGAAATAGCTGGCAATCTTCCTCCTAGAATTCCTCTTTGCATGACATGCATGATTTATAATTGAAAAATAGAACCTTCTATTTTGCATGTCTGCCACCTATTTCCAAGTAATTGACTTCTTCAAGTCACGGCTTTTAAGCCAATCACTTAAGTTTTATAATTTAATTGATTGCTCAATTACTTTGTTGAAGAAAATAAAAGAAAGAAGAAGAATGAGGAAAAAAATTAGAAGAAAGTTGCAACACTTCCAGTCTTGTTCTTTTTCCATATTCTGCATGTGGTTGACTTTTTTTCCTTTGATTCTCACCAAACTAGATCTGGAAGCAGCTAACTGTGATTTTCTTGTGGGTATTGCCTTTGACTTGTCTTCCCTCTTATCCTTGAAGCTTTTGCAATTCTTCTCCAGTACATGCACCAGTGCAATGTTTGCCGTAAATAATTCAGACAAAACTCATCATTTTTATTTTTAATTGCATATGAGCGATTAAAAATTCTGGAAAGCACTCTAGGTGAAGGAAAGTACAAGTAAATTCAATTAGGACTTCCTTTGAAAGATTGGGAGGACATGCACAAGATCCGGGAAAGAATTTTGCATGCACTGACTTCTACATGGGCTGTGTTAGAAACAAGACAATGAATTTTTGCCGGAAGCCTTTGCAATTATAAGATCTGGATATGTCAATTAAATCGGTGATAGGTTCAGGGCCTATGTCTGTATCATTGACTTCAGCAAATCTGGAAGCTATACATGATTTTCTTAATCCTTTTCTTTCATCATGTTTCATCATGGCTGGAACAATCTTTGTCTAAGCTCTTTTTCTTTTAATTATGCCGGAATCCCTTGCTTGATTGAATCAATTTGTGCATATCGGTGATTTCTTAGATTCGGAAGATATATTCAATGTACGACATTGATTTGAGCTCCCTTTACTTATATGAACACTGTGATGAATACCTACAGTTAACTCTCAGACAAAGATGGAGTTCGGGCATGAATACTTGATTTTTATCACCAAAATCTGCATATAAAGTCTGCTGACCTAAAATTTGAGGCTTTGCTTGCATGCAAAGCAAGCAAAAATATTATTTAATTCACGAGCACTTATAGCAACATGCGAGATAATTATCATAGCAAGAATCAAGCCATTTCTACCCTAGGCGCCAAACCTTGAAGCTCCTTGGCAATGAAAAACACCTTTTGATACAAAAACCTCCTTTCCTTGGCGCCAAAACACATGCGAGCTGATATCCTTAGCAAAAAGAATAAATTGCTTCTTTACTTATGGTAGTCCATGCTTATATAATCCTCAAGCATACTATTTTTAACAATTGCTCTTCCTATTTCGGCAATTTAATTAATAAACAATCATGTTTATTCACCCAAATTGGGTGCCCAATTATGCATGTTGCTGGTTGCTTTTAAATAAATTTATTTTATTTATTTTAACATGCATCCCCGACCTCTCCCTAGCTCTTCCACTTGCATTGACTTTCCTTCCATTTATGGCGCCAAAATTGGGTGAATAAACCATTATTAAATTCCCTCGTTTATTAGACTTGCATTGACTTGCATTAAACTTACCTCCTTTGATAAAGTGCGACTTACATGGGTGATTAAATCTCTTTGGTGGAAAAATTTAGCCTGCCAGGCAGGCAGAAAATTCCCATCGGTGCTTTAAGTGATTTTTCTTTATTTTATAATGGGAATTTTTACCTGCAAGGCAAGTAAGAAATTCTCGCTGTCTACCGCCTCTAATTTTTCCATCATGACTTAAGTGACTTTGACTTCATAGGAAAAAGTACCTTGCAAGGCAAGTAAAAATTCCGTCTTCTTACCACTACCAAAAATCCTATTGTAACTTACACTCATTCATTCCAAAAAGTGCGACTTGCCTAGGAGAGGCTTGTTGTGCATGACTTCATCTTTTTGGTCGAAGCTTGCATTTTGAGGTTGATTCTTTCTAAGATCTTGTGTCGGTAGATGATCTTGGATGCTTCCAACAATTAAAGCAGACTATCTTGGACAAAAATAGACCTAGGGAATTTCACGAGAGAACTTCGGAGAAAACCGGAGAAAAACGCAAAAGAAATAAATAAAAGCGAAAAACGTTGCCGGAAGTTGCAGATAATACCCTGAATTCATTCCTGGTGAAAACCCTATTGAGATGAGTGAATACTTGGCATGCAATACTTCAACCGGAGCACAATTTACTTCAAATGGGGTATTATTTATTCAATAAATAATTAAATAAAAATTTCCCACAGACAAAACTTGGCGGAGGGATAAAATGAGTTTGGCTATCGGGTATTTGTTGAAATTGGCTCATATGATTCACTGGGAATATCCTAACATAATACAGACATCTTAAGCGCAATAAAAACACAAAAAGACCCGTTATTTTAAAAGAACGAAATTTTTTTAAACATGGGGTAGTCTCAGATTTCAAGGTAAAATCTGGAGACACCAGTTGGCTTCGTCATGGACATCTTTACCTCTTTCAAAATGAAAGGAGTGAAGATGAGATCCCAGCATCTCTGGTTTCGTGTCTTTTCCATTGGGTTCGGGGTCAGGCAAACAAAACAAAACAAAAAGAAAAGGAAAGAAAACAACAAAAGTTTTATTTATATACATATAAGTTTTACCATGCTTTTTGAGTTCTAAACAACTTCAGATGTTGCCCGTTGAAAGGCAGTGGTAACTCAATTCCATCTTGGTAGGCAAGGAAGAAAGTGTCCATTCTGGAAGCTCTCTTGATCATGAAGGGCCCTTTCCAGAGTGAATCAGATTTGTCGTGCATGCCCTTCGGTTCATGTCTCTTGTCCCACCAGAGTACCCAATCTCGATCTCGAACTTCCTTTCTCTGGCCTTCTTGTCAAATACCTTGGGAAATCCTTATCAACTTCATCTCGTGGAGGCTCATCCTTTCTTCTCTCTATGGTAAATAAGTTTGCATCAACTTCCTTTGTACCCAGATTTAGCAATTGACTACATTTTTAGGAAGAACTATCACAATATTCTTTATTTTTATTCGTACCACCGATCATGCTTGTCGAATGTCCCTACTAAGGAAACTAAACCCTTGGAGATTTTGTTACCTTTCAGTTGGATTACTCCACTATTGTCACCATAATCTGGATCAGTTATGCCTGTGACTATTTGTCGTGGTAGTGACTTACTCCCTTCAACATACAACTTGTCAAAGTTGTCTTGTTCCAAAAATGCTAGATGTTTGTTTGTTCTCATTGAAAGTCTTCCACTGTTCAACATTTTCAAGGACTTAGGGGTGGTAGACCATCTCCAGTTTATAGTTTCCTTGTCTGAATATGGACGGTGATCTATCCGGATTCAATAGTGCAACCGTGACTGCCAAAGAGTCTGCCTTGGAATTCTGATTTATTGGAATGAAGTCGATAGAGAAGGCCGCAAAATCGAGTGTGGCAAAAAGCACTCTATCTCTATAATGCTTCATCTTATCTCCTTTGACTTGATTTTCCCTCGAACTTGCTTTACTAGAAGTTCAGCATCTCCTTGGGCTTTGAGGAGTTTTACTCCTTTCTTTCTAGCTTGATCCATTCCTAGCAACAATGCTTCATACTCCGTCGTATTGTTGGTGTTTTTGGACATCACTTGTGGGAGTATGGGAACATCTCATGATCTGGAGATATTAGTAGAACGCCGGCTCCTGATCCAAAAGAACAAGTGCCTTTAAACTCCAGAGTCCAAACTTTTTCTTCTTCTTTTGCTTGCTCTGGTTTAAGTTCTGGCTCTGGAATACCTTTATCCATTTCCAAGAAATAGACCCCACGATCAGATTCCTCAAAAAGAATCTGAGATCTAGGATCCTCAGATTTTGTAACCGTGTACTTGGACTTTTTTTCCGGCTCCAACTTATGGTTAATCCCCTTGATAGGAATATGAGCACAGGACTAATCCATCTTTACTTTTCCTCTCGCTTTAAAAGTTTTGCTTAGCAACATCCCGTAAAAGCAGGAATATCTACAACTAAGATTGTCATCTTTAATCTTTTGTCAAGAAAAGATGCTAAAACAACTTGTGCATCTTTGATTTGTCCGATTAAAGGGACTTTTCTCTCCATGGAATAGCACCTTTTTATGGTATTTGTCAAGGTAAACCCAAGAGCATCTGCTAACTTTAGCTAGCATGACATTGTCAGACGCACCCGAATCTAGAACGCAATTGCTTAACTTGAAACCATTAAGCAATAGGGAAACATAGAATGGTTCCACTCTTTCAGAAGATGGTGAGTATTTAAAAACTGCAGTGTTGTTTTGGGGAGGAGTATCCTTGGGTTTAGGCAAAAGGCCTTTTGATGTATTGGATTGTCCTAGTGATTGTACATATTTGATTAACCTATTTAACTGCGCAGGACAGATTCTCATGTATTCAGCTTCTAACATTTGAATCCTAGTTTTCTTGACATGATCAACAATGTCGAAGGAAGGTATAGATTCAAATACTTGAGCTACTTTCTGTGGTTGAAATGAAGAATTCACATTCTTATCTCTGGGAGCTAAAGAAGAAGGTAAAGGGCTGCCCCTTCTTTGTTCGTCAGCTAATGCCTCAGCTTAGCGAGTTTGTGGTTTTGTAAATACTGCATATGTATGACCATGATCTTCTTGAAGCTTCTCATTGTCATGTTCAGATTTGTAGTTTAGGTAATTAATGTTGGAGTCGCCAGCAGGACCTACAAAATCATCATTCTCGAGCTGATCAACATCATCTTCCTGGTCTTCTTCATTCATCTCCACATTGTTTCTGGGAGCAGCTTGATTGTTAATCTTTGGGAACCAGCAATGCGGTTCGGTTGTTGAAATTTCGAGCAGGGGCAGTGTTGTTTCCTTGAGCCATTTGAGCCATATGTTTCTTCATCTGCGACATCTCATTTGCTAACTTTTACAATAGTGAATTGGAAGTAGTAGCAGAGGATGAACTTTCAGCTCTAGAAGTGTTGTTTTTTATCTTTCAGCCATGCATGATGAGGTCGTCTTCAATCGAACCGCCATGTTTTGAGCTGCTAACAAGTCAACAGGACGTGCTCTTCGCAGTTGATAGCTTACTTCAAGAAGTAAAGCATTGATGAAGAATACCTTTTGATTCTCATCATTCAGAGAAGCAGATGCCGGAATTTAAAGTATTCTTTGAAATTTAGCAATAAAATCCCGCATGTGCTCATGTGGCTCTTTCTTGTTTGAGTGAGTTGAGTTATCAAAGTACTGAATCTTCACTGGTTTGAATCTTTCAGAATGCATGTCTCATAGTGGCCGGTTGGTTATGGTGCAAGATCCAACCGGTAGAACCTTTCTCCCGGCCCAAGTCATGCGGAATCTCTATGAAGAGTCTAATAGATACATCTTCATGTTCAACTGCAAGCACTCTACATGATATGAAAACGCAGCCAAGCGGTCATCTCGGATTTTGTTTTCCCTCTCCAAAGAATTTTGGAAAATTCTTTCTCGTCCCTTTAGGTAGATCATGCATAGGAGTCAAATTCAAAGGTCCAAAGGCTGCACCCCATGGGACAGGTGCTACAGGAGCAAGCGGCTGATGCATGATGAATTGAGCATGTCTTCTCCGGGAGTAAACTTGATAGATAATTCCAGCTGCATATCATTGTGCTGAAAACGATTCGGATCTGGAGGAGTTTGCACTCTTCTTCCTGGTGAAAGACTGGATCTACGGCTTCTAACTTGAGAATGATTGAAATTGAATTGCTCCTACAATCTATAAAAATGATCAGTCCTCCCTTGTGCCTTGATAGATCGGGTGAATGGGCGTTCGGCCAGGTTGAGAGTTCAATGGGAACTAGCAAGATAAGCTTTGGTCTGTAAAAGATTGTTGTTCCCAGAGTCGCCAAAAACTCGATCGCTATGTTTTGGATGTGCGAGAAAATCTAGCCAACAAAGCATGTATAGGTTATTTGTGGTTCTATGTGCATCTACTACTAACTCTTTTTGTGTCTACCTTCCTTATCTCACACCCTTCAGCATAAAACTTAAGTGTGTGTCCTTGATCACACATTTGGCTTACACTTAAGAGATTATGCTTTAATCCATCAACATATAAAACATTCTCTGTTTTTGTTTTACCATTATCAAGACTCAACGTACCTTTTCCAACGATCTTTGCTTTAGCGTTATCACCGAATTTCACCGTACCTTCATTTACTTTCTTCAATGAGATGAACTTACTTTTATCTCCGGTCATATGTCTTGAACATCCGCTATCAATGTACCACAACTGCCCTTCATCCTGTGCATGGAATGTTGTTTGAACAAGCATAGATTTCTCTTTATCTTGCCCATCATCCTCTTTCTTTTGTTTCCAAAATTTTGTAGCTTCTTTCTTCTTTATTTCTGGAGCATTTACCTTCTGGTTCGATTTGGATGGTTCTACAAAACCACTTCTACAAAATCTTGCCATATGTCCATAGTTATTGCAGTTATAACAAACAATATCTTCAACATAGTTCAATAAAGGAGCAAAGGAGTTGTAATTTCTATTTGAGAATCCATACACACCTTTGTTCTTTATATTGTTGTCTCTCACCCATATTCTACAATCTATTGCTTTATGACCAAAATGATTACAATAGAAGCAATAGCCATAGAAAGAATTTTCAAACCTGGACATGTGAGTATATCTTGGAGGATTTGGTCTTCTAAACTTGTTCTCATCTTTTCTTTCCTTGTAAGAAGTGTTGATCTTCATAAAGCTCTTCTCCCTTTTCAACTCTTCATTCTTCATAGGTTCCTTGAGTGTCTCTGCATAGGTCTTTGACTTCTCTGCTCTTGTCCCTTTCGACGACTCTATACCTTTTGTGTTAGCGGTGTCTTGTCTTTCCTTATATCCAAGACTAGTCTTGTCGGATGTTGACTTCTGTCGGTTCAGAATTTCATCTAGTACATCAAGTATTTTCTCGAATTTTAGATTACTTGTAACTTTGGCATTTTCTTTTCCAAGTCCTTTCTCAAAGCAACGATCTCTGACTCACGCTTTTCGCAATCTTCTTCCTTAGTCCTTAGCTGATTTCTTAATTCTTCTTCAACTCGTTTTGCTTCTTCAATTTAGGTTTTTAGATCCACAATCATCTTTCCTGATTCTTCAAGAGATTGTGATATCTTAGCTTCAAAGTTATGATTTTCTTCTTCATACTTTAGGAGTTGTAACTTTTGTTTCTGATTTTTCTTTTTAAGAGCTTTCAACTCTCCCAAGGCACAAATAAGTTCCTCTTCAAGATTCACTTCACCTTTTTCTTCCATGTCTTCATCTCTTTCTAAGTCATCTTTTACAGCCATGAACGATATTTCTTCATTATCGCTATCTAAGTCACTTATCCCACTTTCTTCAGATGATCTACTACTTCCTTTTGAATATAAGCTTTTCTTTTGCTTTCCAAATCTTTTCTTGCCTTTGCTTTGCTTGAATTCCCTTTTGAATTTAGGTTTGCTTTCCTCATCATCGCTATCTTCTTTCTCTGGACACTTAGCCACAAAATGACCAATTTTACCACAATTAAAACATTTAAATGGTAACTTACCTTTGTACTTTCCAGATCCTTTCTTTAACTTTCGAATGAACAAGGCTTCTTTCTCATCTTCTTCGTTGTTTGAGTTCTCATTCGACTCAGGTTCTTTGATTTTCTCTTTCTTTGAGACTTTGAATGCAGCTTCCTTCTTTGATGGTCTATTTGACTCAGTCCTCATTTCATATGCGGTCAGTATTCCATGTAGTTCATCCATGCTCAACTTATCAAGATCCTTCATTTCTTCAATGGCAGACACCTTAGCATCAAATCTTGATGGTAGAGATCTTAGAATCTTTTGAACGATCATGGATTCTTCAATATTTTCGCCTAACCCTCTTATGGCGTTGACAACCTCATCCACACGAAGAAGATAGGCTGCAACATTCTCCTCATCCTTCATTTTCAGGCTCTCAAATTGTCTCCTATGGGTTTGAAGCTTAGCCCTTTTAACCTTATCATCACCTTCGTAGATAGTTCGAAGTTTGTCCCATATCTCCTTCACCATGTCACATTGCATTACTTTAACAAACTCAAATTCTAACAGGCCACATAGGATTGCATTCATCGCCTAGGCATTGTTTTCAAAAGCCTTCTTTCCAGCTTGATCTATTGGTGGAACTGATGGGATTGTATATCCAGCTATTACTGATTGCCAAATATCAAACCCTAGTGCCATTAGATATGTTTTCATTCTTATGCTCCAAAATGCATATTTTTTCCATCAAACAATGGAGCCTTGTTCAAGAAAACACTTCTTGTACTTGATGAGTAGCCATATGTGCTTCTCGAGATCTACCATCCAATTGTTAGATTGTTCCTGAAGGCACCCGCTCTAATACCAATTGTTAAGCACAAGATAATACTGAGAGGGGGGGTGAATCAGTATTATGATATTTTTAAATAACACTTAATCTCATAACCGTAATCACAATTAATCAATTTCACAGTGAATATATCAAAGCAATCAATAAATGCAAAGCAAACCAACACAATGCAAATAGACACAGATTTACGTGGAAACCCTTTCAGGAGAAAACCACGGAGAAAATCTTCTTTATTATATTTCTCAAATGTTTGTAGGCACCAACCTACAGGAGACACCAATCCCCAATTTACAATTTTGTAGGCACCAACCTACAGAAGCACCAACCCCTTCGAATTCATGAGCACCCACTCACAGGAGCACCAACCCCTTATCAAAAATTCCTCTTACCACCGTGGACTTGTTGCTTCTTCAACGAGTGATGGTTTTCTTATTTGGATCTACACTTCACACTTTTATTTTCGGAATCTGTTGAACTTAAAGGAAGGAAGTCAAAACAAAATTCATACCTCTTCATGGGTAGAATCAACATCATTCTTCTCTACAGCTGCAAATTCATCATAATTGCTCCCCCTTTCCAATTTTCCTAAGGTTCATTCATGGAACCATGGGTTAGCAATATATACAAAAGAAAATCAGAATTCTTATCAAGCTTAGGATGCCTCAAACAAGCCATGTTAGAATTTTCCCCGCTTCATACAAACTCATCAAATTCCTTCCCTTCCATAAGCAAAGAGAGGAAAAATCAAAACTGAAATCCTTACCTTCATCTTTTTTGAGTTTCAAGGGTTCACTTGGATTCCAAGGATGTGAGCAATCTACGCAACTCTGCACACAATAAACTTCTAAAGTTACATTCACGATATCCCAAATATGGTTGTAGTTGTACCAATGCAATTTCTTGCTCCAAATCAGCATTATAGTGGCGGAAACTCTTCTAAAATAGCGACAAACAATCCCTCTTTGATGGTAGGTGAAAAACTCTTCCCCCTTGTGATCGAAAACACTTTGGTGATTGTCTTAAAAGGGGTTAACCAACTGGTTCTGATGTGGACAGCAGCAAAAAGAATGAGATAACAACTGTCATACCTCAAACTCTTCATAAAAATCAACAATATGGGGACTGAAAATGCTTTAACAACATCAAAGAACTGAAAATTACTCCTGTGTATGGCTGAGGCTGCTTGTATGGCTACAAATGCAATGTTGAGCAAACTGAAAATGTTGATAACAGCAGTATGAATTTTTATGACAGCATGCCTTGAATCCCATAAAATATGATTTATACTACTTACATTGGTTCCACCGATTTCCAGCTGAGTTATAATGCATAGGGCAGCAAGATAACATCTATCTTGTTCACTTCCAAATGTAATATTTATGAAATCAACATCCACTTTGAAAATCTCCCATTTTTCAAGTCATAATTAATTAATGCAAGTTGATATCCTTTAATCCACTCCCCTTGGATTAAAGGGATTTATTTGGGGAAAATCAACTTTCTCTTGTGCATTTAAATTAATATTTATTTATCTTGGGCAAGTCGAATTAATGAGGGGCAAATCGATTTATTCTATGAGCCAATTAATTATTATTTGAGGGTAAATCGATTTATTTGGGCAAGTCAATTTCTATATGTGCTTTTAATTCCTCTTGCATTTAATTCAAATATAAAATTGGAGGGAATTAACATTTGAATTGGAGTTTGACTTTTCAGGCCATGAAGACTATTTTAAATTTAAATCTCTCCCATCTAGAGATTGGCGCCAAAATTGGAGGGAAAACATTGGAGATTCAAATTGCAAAATCTATAAAAGGAGAAGAGTGTCCCATTTGAAGGCATGTTGATGGTTTGATAAACTTATTTTCATGCTTGAAGAGGGATGTATGCCCATTTGTGATCACAAAACAAAGGTGTTCTTCAACACCACCATTTTGTGGAGTGTGTGAGATCCTTCCAAGCTTTGCATTGATAATTATTGCATGATATAATTTATCTATGTGAAACGCCTTTATTGGAAGCATATGTGCATGGTTTTTTGAGAGTTATTGAAGAATTTTATGGTGATTATAATCTGTTGCTGCTGTTGATTTATTCTAGATCAAGTCGACTTGCATTGAAGGCATTTGGGGTGTGTTTTAGTGCATTTTGAAGGGGGTTTGATATCTGATCTGTTATTGCATATTTTTCCAAGTCTAATGCACATGTTTTGATAAATTTTGGGCTCTTAAACACTGTTGGAATTTATCTAGAAGAAATCGACTGGGTTATGATAATTTAACATCATATTTTGGAAGTGTTTGGGTGTTTCTTCATGCTGCTGCTATTAGATATTTATTTCAGATCTGTGGAGTGATATTTGGAGGGTTTGGAAGCAATAACAAAGGCTGGAATTTATTTATATATTTTTCCTAACCCTAAGCGACTTGGTTTCAGTTTTGAGGATCAGTTTTAAGGGGGTTTCATGTGCAGAAAAATCAGATTTATAGCTCATTGGAAAGATAAAAAATATTTGCTTTCATTTGCATTTCGTTTCATGGAAAAATATTGAGATTTGGTGAAGTTATTAATTTTTGAAGTTTCAGCTGGTTTTGGTGCATAATAATTATTTTCACTGCTGCAAATTAATTTCTGATTTAGGAAAGATTAAATTCCAACTAGCTCTCCCATCTAACCCACCACCTTGGCTCACTACAACCCCATTTGGGTTGCATTGAAGCTGACATTGGGTTATTTGAGGTCTATCGACACTAAAATTTTCCTCCGTAATTTCTATTTCATTAATGTATGTATTAGGAATAGGATGTTGTTAAGTATAATTAGTAGTAGCGTCCGGAGAAGATAACGGTATTTGTCGATGCAACGCCGCCAATAATGTATAGTACGGCAATAGTCAAAAGTACAATAGGAATGTTGTGGTAAAAAGTAAATAGTTGTCGTAAGTGGTCCAGTAATGTTAAAATGTCAAAGTTGGAGTAAGTAGAGAAGTAGAGTCTACATGATTAGGAATTAGAAATATTATATTGGTAATAAGGACAAGGAGTGAGGTCATAAATATTTTGTGTATTTTATTTGTAAAAAGTCTAAAAATGTGGAACCCATGTGAAATGATAAGGTTTATCTTATCTTAAAAGATAAGCTTATATGTACGAGATATGAGTTAAGGTATGGAATATGATTCGTGAGTGGATTTCTTATCCTATCTTACGAGATAAGATGGATAAGCACGGAAGTTCTATAAATAAAGAGGCCACCCCCTCATTTAGTATAGAAGGAAGTAGTGAGAAATATTGTATGAGTAAGTGTGTAAAGGAAGCCATCGGTTTAAAGGTGTGTTGAAGAAGCCATTAAGAGTAATTGTGAAGTTTCTCCCATAGTATTGGTGGAAGGCAAGTGAAGTTAATAACACTTGAAGTACCTCATGGGTGAGATTGTAACAATTTCATGCTAATATTATAATTTACTCGATATTTCAGATTTATCATCATTCATTTTTATCATAGTCTATGGTATTCTTGTGTTATGTTTGTTGTTGTGTTTCCAATTACATCCACCAAACTAAAGGTCATGTGCATTAGTAAATAATCATAGCGAGGAGTCCCGGTGAAGAATTATCATAGTGCGGATTGGTGATGACTTTTTGGTTCCGTTTCAGGGACCATTCCTCGTTAGTGGATTTTACGGAGAGATATTTTCACTTAGTCAAAAATCAATTGGAGGGTAACCTTTTTTTACTATGCATAGTAGTTACCATGGTAAAGTCATTTTTGCCGTGAATAGTAGTTACCATGGTAAAGTCATTTTTTTGTGAATAGTATTTACCTGAGTAAAGTCACTTATTACCGTGAATAGTATTTACCATGTAACTTCACTTTTTCTTTGTGAATAGTGTTTACCACTGATAAAGTTAGTTTTACCATGATAAATCAAGTTTTACCATAGTTTACCGTGGTCATTTTTATTTTCTATTATAGTGATTTCAATTATTTGTGCACATAAGTCTTGTTGATTGTACTTGTGGGTTGGTATTTCACTTTGTGGTTACTTTTGAAAATGGGGAAGATTCTGTTTTTCACCCAATCTAATGAAGATGCTTCCTCTTTCATTCGAGAATTTAAACGATCTTGTATTTGTAATGGCCTTATAAGAAAGGAATAATGGATTGAATTTTTTTCTACCTTTTTGGATGGTTCGTCCTTAGGTGGTTTGAAACACTAGGTGATAATGTGAAAAACTCATGGGATTTATTAAGCGAAAGTTTTCTTGAAGAATTTGGTGAACAACGAGAGATATGCGAGATCTCATGATCGATATCACAAAGCTATCCCAAGGAGAGAAGGAGAAGATAAGGGATTATTATGCTCGTGTTCTAGAAGCTAAGGAGGAAGCTCGATGCCGAGATCCGGAAGAAAAGGATTAGCGGATGGGTTGATGAATGGCGTGGATAATCTCCTATGTAAGCACTTCATTCTTGGGATGAAGCGAGATCGAGAGATCGACAACGAGTGAAGTATGACCCGCCATTACCATTGAACAAGCAAAGGAGATTGCAAAGAAGCAAGAAGAAAAGCATGGAAGAGGAGCCCGAAAAAAGAAATTGTTGCTAAAGTAGAGCCTACACCAAAGCACCTTTGGTCAGAATCCTGACACCACTCTCGGTGAGCACAAATCTTTCTCCTAGTACATCTCGAGTATGAAGATCTACTCAAAAAGATGGGTCGATTAACTATTAATCTTCTTGAGGAAAGAATTTAGTTCTCGGGGAGGAGATAGAGGTCGAAAAGAAATATTTTGAAGTTGTATGTTATGGTTGTTATAAAAAGGGTCATTATAAGTATAATTGTCAGATAGAGCTTCTACATCGGTAAAGAAGATAATGATAAAGGAAAAGCACTGTGAATTCTTTTGATGTAGTAGATAAGAGCAAAAATAATGAAGTAGATGTGTTTGTAAAAAAAAAGAAAGAAAAAGATAATCAAGATGGAAATGATCCTAAGAAGATGAAAGGAGAAACTAGTAAGAAACATAGGAGAAAAAAGTTGGGTGTGCGGGATTTTTGATTTCGCGGGGCAAGGACCATACTCCATCTTGGAAGATCTGTCAAAAGGCCTGCAAATATTACATATGGTCAACTCTTGGCTATGTCTTACGAGAAGAGGCGAGAGCTGCGAAGTGGACTCGATGCTCGGCGAAGGAAGGAGGTTGAGGTCCTGTTTTGGAGGCGGGCGGATCCTATGCTCCACAAGCTAAGGTATTATGTAATGGTATTTCAATTCATGATGTCTTAGTTGATGGAGGTCTTGCGATTAATGTAATGACCAAGCTCTGTAATGAATATGTTGGGTTTAAAAATTGATCGCCCTTGACACTTGTTAAGGTCATTAAATAAGGGAAAAACTAAACCGAGAAGGTGTAGTTTCAAATGTGTGCAATATCGTTATGGGTGTTGTATGTGTGGTAGACTTTCGAGGTGATGAAAAATGTCTTTATTGCGTACCCAATGTTCTTTGGGAAGACCATGGCTAAGGTGAGTTCATGCAAAAACTACTTGGAATGAAGGTTTTATGACACTTGGGCGTGGTAGAGAGAGGGTGAAGATAAACGTGATCCTCGACATCATAAAGCGAGAACTGTGGATTCAAGTGATGAAATTGATGATTGGACATCCTCTCGATTACTCTAGTACCGAGTGAAGTGGACAATGAAGATGAAGAAAGTGAGGTTGATGTTTGATCATGGATATCCTTCTATTCACACCAACTCATGACCCCATAAAATTATACGAAGAAGAAGTTGATGATCGTCTCAACAAATAAAGATTGGTGATCTTTGTGATGGAGAGTGAAAAGGAATCCTACCTCCGGCTCTTTGAAGGTACATACACATATTCACTTTTGATTACAAGGAACTCCGTCAAGTAAGTTGGGTAGAACATTTATTGATTTGGTAGATGGTCTTAAGCCTATAAAGCAAATGCCATATAGAATGAATCCTAATTTTTCCAAGGCGTAAAAGAAGAAATAGATAAGTTGTTTGATGCGGGATTCATATTTCTTTGTGGAGAATTGAGAATGGGTTTCTCCCATTGTGATCTCAATAAAAAGAATGGGAAGCTACACATTTGTGTTGATTACAGGAAGCTCAATAAGGCAACAAAGAAAGATCATTACCCTCTTCCATTCTCGAGATCAGATCTTGGGCCGAAGTAGGTGGCCGGAGTGTTATAGTTTTTTGATGGATATAGTGGATACAACCAAAGTCGTATAGCGGAAAGATCGGTGAAGACCACGTTCACCACTCCTTGGGAGCGTTTGCTTATAGAGTTATGCCTTTTGGGTTGTGTAATGCTCGCAAACATTCCAGCGTTTGATGAATAGGGTGTTCGAACCCTACATTGGGAACTTCATCAAAGTATTTCTGGATGATTTTTGCATATATGGGAGCAAGATGGACCCACTGCTTTGAGATGGAGATAGCATTTCAAAGGTTAGATGAAGCACAAGCCTCACTAAACCCTCAAAGTGTATCTTTGGATGTTAAAGGCGTTTTGTTAGGGCATGTTGTATCGAGAGATGGTATTAGTGCGATCGATAAAGTTTCAAAAATCAAAGATTTACCATTTCTATGAATAAAAGTAAGTTGAGATCATTTTTAGGCCATGTGGAGTTCTTATAGAAGGTTCATCAAGAATTTCTCAAAGATTGCATGACCACTAACCTGAGTTCTTGAAGAAGGATGTTACTTATGAACCGGGAAATAAAGCGCATGAAGCTTTTGGACAATTTGAAGGAAGCCACTGGTGTCTTCACTGTTTTAAAGAATCCAGATTGGAGCAAGCCATTCATTGTGTACATTGATGCCTCGGATGCGGCACTAGGAAGTACTTTGAGCAAAAAGGATGAAAATGGGAATGAACATCCAATTTACTTTGGGGAGCGAGACAAATGAGCGTGTCTTGAGGTAAATTATCACATGTAAGCTGAAAAAAGAGGCTCTATTTATCATTTTTTCTTTGTAAAGAAGTTTAGAAATTACTTGCTTTAGGACAGAAATTTATAGTTGTAATGAGATCATCAGGCTCTAAAATATATTATCAATAAGCCTAACCCATCGGGGAGGATAGCAAGATGGATAATTTTTGCTCAAGAATTTGAATTTGATATTATAGATAGGCGGGAAAGAAGCATGTCAATGCAGATGCACTCTCTCGAGCCTATGATGGTTTAGGATCATCTTGTGATGATGATGATTTCCCGATCTGACATTGTTATCCTTGACACAATCCCTAGTGAATACATAGATATTTGGAATTATCGAATGAATTCAAGTTTCTGATGGTGCCAATCAAAGACTAAGAGAAAGATTACTCAAGCTCCGAGTCGTCCATATTCTATTATGCATGGAGTATTATTTCGAATAGGACACGATGGAGCCGATCTGAGAGGCGATTGGACGTGATCGAGGAAGGAGCTTAGAAGAATTCCTGATGGTACATGTGGAGGGCACTTCTCCGGACAACTTACAAGAAGGATCTTGGATGCGAGGTTATCACCTAGCCCACTCTTTTTAAAGATTGTTATAATTATTGTAAGACATGTGATATTTGTCAAACACATGGTAATCGTAAGACTTCATCAGCTCCATTATGCCCTATTCTTCCACTTGGTCCCTTTGAAAAGTGGGAATAGACATTGTAAGTCCACTTCCAACTACCTCACGCCAAAATAAGTATATTGTAGTTGCCACATATTATTTAACCAAGTGGGTTGAAGCTAGGCCATTGAAAAGCTTGTTTCCATGGATGAAGTGGCAAGGTTCATATATATGACGCATTGTCACGAGATTTGGTTGTCCATTAGAAATTGTAACGATCAAGGAAGCCACTTCATTAATGAGGTGGTAAAGCCCTAGTCAATAAGTTTTCTATTAAGCATGGAAGGCAACAACATACAAGCCAAGCACAAATGGACGGAGTGGAGCGAACAAATTTTGTGTTGTGTCAAATTCTAGAAAAGATGCGGCCTTGCAGTACATAAATGGGATAAGAGGATTCATGCAGCATTGTGGGCATATAGAGCAACATCAAAGTCAACAACGAATACTCCCCATTTGATTGGCTTATGGCATTGATCAGTTCTTCTATTGAGTTTGATATTCCCACGGTCGAGAGTAATGGAAAATGAAAGAATGGATGAAAGTGATTCGGTAAAAGAAAGGTTGGTACATCTTCATTTCTTAGAGGAAATGAGGGAAATAGCTAAGGATCAACCTATAAGAAGAAAATGAAGCGAGAAGGAATACTTTGATCAAAAGATCCGGTGGTCTCCATTTCATGTGAATGACTTGGTTACAGTATATGATTCAGAATACAAAAAAAAGAAGCAGAGAAAATTTCTTCCAAAATGGATGGGGCCCCTACAAAATAGCAGTTGTGCATGAAAATGGTACGTACGTCTGATTTGGAGGAATTGGATGGCACTCTCATTCTGAAATGGGTCAACTACGATAAGTTGAAGATTTTCAAAACACGAGAATAGTCTACTCAGGGACGGAGTAGAAGCTAGGAAGGGAAGATGTCGACACTAAAATTTTCCTCCGTAATTTCTATTTCATTAATGTATGTATTAGGAATAGGATGTTGTTAAGTATAATTAGTAGTAGCGTCGATAGAAGATAACGCGCATTTTCGATCGATCGACGCCATTGATAATGTATAAGTACGGTAATAGTCAAAAGTACAATAAGAATGTTGTGGTAAAAAGTAAATAGTTGTAAGTAAGTGGTCCAAGTAATGTTAAAATGTCAAAGTTGGGGTAAGTAGAGAAGTAGGGTCTACATGATTAGGAATTAGAAATATTATATTGGTAATAAGGACAAGGAGTGAGGTCATAAATATTGTGTATTTTATTTGTAAAAAGTCTAAAAATGTGGAACCCATGTGAAATGATAAGGTTTATCTTATCTTAAAAGATAAGCTTACATGTACTGAGATAAGAGTTAAGGTATGGAATATAATTCGTCGAGTGGATTTCTTATCCTATCTTACTGAGATAAGATGGATAAGCTGGAAGTTCTATAAATAAAGAGGCCACCCCCTCATTTAGTATAGAAGGAAGTAGTGAGAAATATTGTATGAGTGTGTAAAGGAAGCCATCGGTTTAAAGGTGTGTTGAAGAAGCCATTAAGAGGTGTAATTGTGAAGTTTCTCCCATAGTATTGGTGGAAGGCAAGTGAAGTCAATAACACTTGAAGTACCTCATGGGTGAGATTGTAACAATTTCATGCTAATATTATAATTTACTCGATATTTCAGATTTATCATCATTCTTTTTATCATAGTCATGGTATTCTTGTGATATGTTTTGTTGTGTTTCAGTTACATCCACCAAACTAAAGGTTGTGCATTAGTAAATAATAATCAAAGACGAGGAGTCCCCACAGGTGAAGAATTATCATAGTGCGGATTGGTGATGACAGTCGATCTAGGAGGGTTTGCTCTTCTAAATTCGATTAGAAATCATTTATTTTCAAATTCAATTAAAATATCCCGCAAGAGGATATTACGGTGGTATCGAGCTTATTTTTTCTATTCATTTGCGTCATTTGTGAATGCAGGGCAATAAGGAATTTTTGTATTACAAAAGGAGGAATAAGGGAGCCATGGATGGAGCATTCACTTCGGATCAAGTGAAGTTCTTACAAGAGTTAATGCAAGAGTGTGGAAAAGAACTTCAAAAATCCATGAGTGAGCAAATGTCCAAGCTCATCAAGGATGCTTTGGGCAAGGATAAATCTACAAGCTCCAATGGAGAGAGCTCACGTAATGGAGAAGGTGGCTCTACACAAGCCACACCTAAGTTTTTCAAAGGTGTCTTCTTGCCTAGGGAGACCAATGGAGGAGGAGAAGAAGAGCCCACATTGGCGGAGTTGATTGATGCTCAAAGGCTTGAGTATGGTTCCTTGAGCCAAGCTACAAGGGACATGTTGGGATTTGATGAGTTTTGTGCCCTCAAGTTGGGCAACAAGTCAAAGAAGTTCAATAAGCAACCACATAAGAACCTTCAACAAAGGTTGGGAAAGGTCTCACTCCCTAACTTTGATGGTTCTAGCACTATTCCGGTAAGAGCATGGTTACAAAAAATGGAGACTTACTTCTCCCTTAATCCCATGCATGAGGAAGAAGCCCTCAAGTTTGCTACACTTCACTTGGAGGGCATGGCACATGAATGGTGGTTCCATGGGATGCACACACAAGGGCATGATCTATCTTAGTGATCATCAAATCAAGGTAAGGGAAGAGAATGTGCACAAAACAGGTTTTAGATGTCATTTTGGGCATTTTGAGTTCTTGGTTATGCCTTTTGGATTAACTAATGCACCGGCTACTTTCCAATCTTGCATGAATCATGTGTTTAGCAAATATTTAAGGAAGTTTGTGCTAGTGTTCTTTGATGACATTCTTGTGTATAGCAAAACTTGGGAAGAGCATTTGATGCATTTAGATTTGGTTTTATCTACTTTGGGGCAGCATTCTTTCTTTGCCAAGAAATCTAAGTGTGAATTTGGTCTTAAGGAGATTGGATATTTGGGACATGTTATTAGTGCTAACGGTGTGCAAGTTGACAAGCAAAAATTGCAGCGATCATGGAGTGGCCTACTCCCACCTCTCTCACACAATTGAGAGGATTTTGTGGTCTTTGTAGCTACTATAGAAGATTTGTTAAGGGTTTCTCATGATTTGCAACTCCTTTGATAAATTTGACCAAGAAGGGGGCCTTCAAATGGTCCAAATCAGCCCAAGAAGCCTTCGAAAGGATGAAAGAGGTAATGTGTTCTTGTCTGGTACTTGCAGTTCCAGATTTTTCTATGCCTTTTGTGGTGGAATGTGATGCTTCCGATGAAGGTATAGGGGTTGTCCTAATGCAAAATAAACACCCCATTGCTTTTGAGAGTAGAAAATTGAAGGATCATGAGAAAGGGTATAGTGTGTATGATAAAGAAATGTTGGCAATCATGCATGCTTTGAGCAAATTTAGACAATACTTGGTATGTGGCAAGTTCATTATCAAATCTGATCATAATAGTTTGAGATTTTTCCTTAATCAAAGAGAATTGAATGACAAAAAGCAAAAATGGGTGAGTAAGGTGCAAGCTTTTGATTTTGACATTGAATATGTGAAGGGGAAGAATAATGTGGCAGCAGATGCACTTTCTAGAAGGCCATATGAGTTGGAAAAAGAATTGGATCAACCATGTGTTCAATTGCTTGAGGACAAGCAATCTTGGGAAGGGAGGACTGTAATGTCCCCTTTTTCAAGTTAGAATTAATTAATGCAAGTTGATATCCTTTAATCCACTCCCCTTGGATTAAAGGGATTTATTTGGGAAAAATCGACTCTTGTGCATTTAAATTAATATTTATTTATCTTGGGCAAGTCGAATTAATGAGGGGCAAATCGA
Organism: Taxus wallichiana var. yunnanensis; assembly: GCA_018340775.1. Classification (NCBI taxonomy): domain Eukaryota; kingdom Viridiplantae; phylum Streptophyta; class Pinopsida; order Cupressales; family Taxaceae; genus Taxus; species Taxus wallichiana. Next base: position 357,308,079 of record CM031243.1, on the reverse strand, counting down.
TTTATTCTATGAGCCAATTAATTATTATTTGAGGGTAAATCGATTTATTTGGGCAAGTCGATTCCTATATGTGCTTTTAATTAATATTTAATTCCTCTCTTGCATTTAATTCAAATATAATTTTGGAGGGAATTAACATTTGAATTGGAGTTTGACTTTTCTAGGCCATGAAGACTATTTTAAATTCAAATCTCTCCCATCTAGAGATTGGCGCCAACATTGGAGGGAAAGCATTGAAGATTCAAATTGCAAAATCTATAAAAGCAGAAGGGTGTCCCCTTTGAAGGCATGTTGACGGTTTGATAAACTTATTTTCATGTTTGAAGAGGAATGTATGCCCATTTGTGATCACAAAACAAAGGTGTTCTTCAACACCACTTTTTTGTGGAGTACGTGAGATCCTTCCAAGCTCTGCATTGATAATTATTGCATGATATAATTTATCTATGTGAAGCGCCTTCATTGGAAGCATATATATGTGCATGGTTTTTTTAGAGTTATTGAAGATTTTTATAGTGATTATAATATGTTGCTACTAATTTATTCTAGATCAAGTCAACTTGCATTGAAGGCATTTGGGGTGTGTTTTAGTGCATTTTGAAGGGGGTATGATATCTGATCTATTATTGCATATTTTCCAAGTCTAATGCACATGCTTTGATAAATTTTGGGCTCTTAAACACTATTGTAATTTATCTAGAAGAAGTCATTTGGGTTATAATAATTTAACATCAAATTTTGAAAGTGTTTGGGTGTTTATTCATGTTCTTTACTATTAGGTATTTATTTCAGATCTGTGGAGTGATATTTGGAGGGTTTGGAAGCAATAACAAAGGCTGGAATTTATTTATATATTTTTCCTAACCCTAAGCGACTTGGTTTCAGTTTTGAGGATCAATTTTAAGGGGGTTTCAGTGTGTAGAAAAATCAGATTTATAGCTCATTGGAAAGATAAAAATATTTGCTTTCATTTGCATTTCGTTTCATGGAAAAATATTGAGTTTTGGTGAAGTTATTAATTTTTGAAGTCTCGGATGGTATTGGTGCATAATAATTATTTCCACTGCTGCAAATTAATTTTTGATTTAAGAAAATTTAAATTCCAGCTAGCTCTCCCATCTAACCCACCACCTTGGCTCACTACAACCCCATTTGGGTTGCATTGAAGCTGACATTGGGTTATTTGAGGTCGATCTAGGAGGGTTTGCTCTTCTAAATTCGATTGGAAATAATTTATTTTCAGATTTAATTAAATATCCCACAAGGGAATATTACACACTTTCCTTGGAAGACTTCTAAGAGTATGTACATGAATTAAGAGCTGAAAATCTCTATGATACCATTGTTGTTTTAACACTGAAAGTGTGGTGATTATCTTACCATGTGCAGCCCATAGATCTTGCCTTCTTCTAGTGATTCTTTTCATCCTCTTTGCTGACTTGAGGATCTCCACTTGTCATGCCTTGAAGCACAACCTTTTGATCACCAAGCTCGAATCTCAATTCCCTAGCTTGATAGTTTTGGGTAAATTCACCCAAAGGATGCAACCATTGAATCTCAAGTGTCAAATCCGTACTTTCAATACCAACAACATAGAAATCATGACTTACCATGTGCTTTTCCAAGGTGAGCTTGAGTGGTGGGAACCTCGTGGTGCAAGGGATGATGAGGCCATCTTGTAGCATCTCACCCTTCACAAGGAAGTTTGAATGCACAACCAACTCCATAAGATTTCTCATAGAATTTCTTTCCAACCATCTACACGAAATGAAACACTCACTAGCCATAGTAACATGGAACCCATTGAAGACTTCCCCTTCTTTGTAACTCAAAGGATCTATGAACTCTTTGCCACTTTGGGTGCTCTTCACTTTATCATCATTTCCACTATGTTGTCCATGATGACACAAATATGGCAGCGACATAGGAGACCAAAAAACTGAAATGTGATTTCCAATATCATACCTTCGGCTGTCCTCAGCTTGTCCATCTTCTTTTTCCACCTTGACTTCGTCCATACTTTGTTGGCATATGCATGGAGCCTCTTTGTGGTTCTTACCCAAGTCATGAATACCCTCAACTTGACTCTTAGGAGTTGTTGTCATAAACAGACCAGCAAGCTGACTGTTATCATGTCTCTTTGAGAAATGGGTTCCAACCATCCCTTTCACTTCCCCTTCTTGCTCATCACCCTTCTTTTCAACCCTGGATTCATCACATGCTGAAATACTATCAATATTAATCAAACAATGATCAATAATTACCTCATAATGATGACTATCCGGAACAATAATGGGATTAAGGGCTGAATCTTCATCCTTCATGGCTCCATCTCTTTCAAAGTGCAGATCTGATTTTTTTCCAGCATGTGTGTTTGAAGCTCAAAAATTTGTCATGTGGACTTGAGAACCCTCTACCTTCAAGCCCTTCTTTATGCGAGTGTCCATACTCTTGAGTGTGGGGTCCTTATGGAGGGTTGACCCCTTCCTTGATGCTTGGGGTTTTGACCCCGTGCCAATTCCAACTCTTTTTGTTTCCAACTTCACGAACTCTACAAAAGGTAGGGCATCTCGGATCTTCTCCAGAAGAGCTCTATACTCTTCATACCATGTACCGATGTTGCTCACTTTGGATGGTGAGAATCAATGACTTCCTTTGAAGAGACTCTTCCACCATTGGAACCATGAATGGTATGGATCAGCCGGGCCATTGTGTTGGCCAATCTTTCTTGCCCCGCAATAAGCTTATCGAACTTGGCTTCCGAGGATCCTGGTTGGCCATATTATCCTCCTCTCTTGGCTGGTCTGCTTTCCTTCTTTGATAGTATAGAAAACCCTTGTTGCCTTCTTCCATGGAAAACCTAATCTGGGAAGATCGGAGCTCTGATACCACTGTAATGTCCCTTTCCGGGACTTTAACTGAAAAAGGAGGAAATCACACAAACCCCAATATAACAGCAAACTAAAATTTATGATAACTAAAAATCAGCGATTACGATTTTATAAAAGCTGTCCAAAAATGAAGGAAAATCACTTGAAACTCGTCAAATCATCCAACCAAAATATAGATAGATATTTTAGGATGAATCTAAACCACTTTCCAATATGAAACTTGAATGAAAACACAGCTGGAAAATTAATTAATTGCAGCAGAAGTACAGCTCAAAGAAATTATGAAACGAAGGGTTTCCAAACCCCAAATTCCACAAATTATGATTGTTTCCAGCCTTATAAAATATGTCAAATCTAATTATGAAAGAAAATCTGAATTTCGTGCCCTAGAAGGCACCTAGATGCTAACAAACCCTAGTCGCTCCAACTAGGAAGGGCTCATAAATACATGCAAACACTTGTAGATATCTTCTTTTATCCTCCAATGCCCAAATCTACAAAAGGTCTTCAAGATGACTTCACTTCACCAAGAATGGAGGGTTTTCGTCCTCCAACCAGCCACAAGAAGGGTTTTCATCCTTCTTGGAAAAGCCACACAATTGGATTTTCGCCCAAAAGTGGAATGACAATGAGCAAACAACCCAAAGATCAAGTTTAGATAAAATGCGCCAAAATAGATGATGAAAATGAAGTCATTAATCTCTTTTATATCCCTCCTTTGGCGCCAAAGCCAAAATACGACCGACCTCATAAAGCTTCTTTAGGGCTTTTTAAAATTTTTTTAAACTCTTCCATCCAAGCCCACATGCCTAATAGAGAAAATGTTAAAAATTAGCAAAAGAAAAATGAAATGGGAATGCAATTCCTTCCCTAGCTCATTCAACTTCATTGCCACGGAAAGGGAATGGCAAGAAGTCCATAATTAGGCTCTTAAGTTGAAAAAGGGGACATTACACTATGAGAGAATCTCAAAGGGAAAGTAAAAGAGAAATGCAACATGTATTGAGGGAATCTCAAATGGAAATGCATGAAGCATTGTGATGGCTCAATCATGGACTTTGCAAAGGCTCTACATGGGAATAATATATCGGGTAACCAAGGTGCCACCAATGATGGTGAAGGAAGCTCATCGGGCCAAGCAAAGATATCCATCAAGCCTTCACATCAAATATTGAGCAAGTTTTTTCAAAGAGAGGAACAACCAATTGAGGTAGATACCCCGGTGATGTTGAAGACATAGAGGCATGGGATAAAGAATATGCAGCCCTCGGTTTGGGGTGAGAGATATTGTCTTTGGGGACTTTTGTCAAGTGAAGAATAGCAAGGGCACAAGAAAAAATAGAAGAGTTCAACAAGAGCAACCAAGGAGAGACATACAACAAAGATTGGGTAAGGTAACTCTTCCTTCTTATGATGGTTCAAATAAATGTTCAGCTAGAGCTTGGTTACAAAATTTAGATACATATTTATCATTGAATCCAATGTATGAGGAAGAAGCCCTTAAATTTGCAACCTTGCATTTGGAGGGAGTTGCACATGAATGTAATATCCCTCTTATGGAATATATGGGAAATGGCAATCAACAAATAATATGTCACTCAAAACTGATTAGAACACTGCTGCAATTAATTAAACCCAGCTTGTGCATTCAATTAGATGGCTCAATAAACCCAAGGAAGGGGTTTAATGGCCTCAAACGAATAGCACAAATTGGCAACTCTTGGCTAAGGCAAATAAACTCAGAGATCTTCACAAATCAGATTCAAACTTGTATAAAATCAAACCCACTACTATTGAGCTATTCAAACAAGCATGACTCAGCTGTAATGAAACATGTAGAACCTCCAAAACACATGCCAAGCCCAATCGATTCACTTCAACAGTACTCAGAATTGTATAATGGATGTATTGTCATGAAGAAGAGATAGATATTACTCTTGAAACTCAAATCCAGACCTCCTACAAGTCGTTGACATATATATATAAAATCTGATCTTAACCTTTAGATATACAACACTGTAATTTACTTTATCAAGCATGGTAAGCACTTACTGGTTATGCCAAACACCCTCAGTCCAGATCGCTGTCTAAAAGGGAGCTAAATACTGTAGATCACACACCAATTCGAGTAGCCATAGATCAGATCATAAACAGTCATGTGAATCTCTATCAAAGAGAGTTCAACCCAGCATAATTATGCAAAATCGTTGCACCATAATTATGAGATGAGGTCGCTGTTCATAATACTCGAAATATGCACTACAAATCTGCCCAGAACTTCCCAGATTAGATCATTGTTTTAGCACCTCAGTTGAGCATGGATTCCTTTGCAAGGAACGCTATGTGGTTTATCTGAACAATCTTCTACAGGTCGCTGCCATACATGACTCTAAAACACTTCTCAAACCATGCCAAATACCAATCAATCTATAACAAAAACACTATAACCAGACACCAATCAATATGCAGATTTATGGAAGGTTACTCAATGACATATTGACTTGAAACGAGTAGCTAAAACCAATGAATAAGCACTACACAGTTCGTTGGTCATCTGTGGCTTCAAACACACATCAAAACATTTAATATTCACCCCTTAATGAAGTCGTTGTTTAATAAAGTAAAAGCAGATTTACATCATTCAAAAACCAGACCATTTACTCATCAAAACTATCATCAATTTGCCCCAAATGGAATCGCTGCCAAAGGGGATTTAAACATTAGCAAATGTGGTATTTTCCCTCCTCAAAATAGTTGCTACAATAGTGCCTACAGTAATGGCTGCCAAGAGAAAGATGCATTCATGCACAACAAAGATAATATACTTTGCAAAAGATATCTTCAATTAATTCTTCAACAAGAAGAGAGATACTTCAACAACGAAAGAGAGAGAGAGCAAACATCAATGGGCATGAATCCCAACTCCAAGCATGGAGTATCAAAATAACTTCATTATAGCATAAGTCTAACAATGATCTTAGCACTCCTTTTATAAGCAAGGAGGGACAAAATTCGAAATCCCTAGGAGAGGGAAATTATTAAATAAAAACAGTTTATCTTTCCTAGGTGTGGCGTCCTCTTTTCTAAGGGTGATTTTATCAATAAAAGTCACCTAAATATTTATTTAATTAATTCCCCATTTAATTTTGTATTTTGGGAATTAAATTAAATAGTCTTCATAATTAAATAATTATTGTTTTCTAATGTCAAATGATAAAAATCACTCTCCAGGCAATAATATTTAATTATTTAATAAAATTTTCCCCTTACAACATCCCAAAGCCTATGGGGAAAGATAGGCTAAGGGTCTTCAAAAATGGGGACAAGCAAAAATAGAAGAGTTCAACAAGAGCAACCAAGGAGAGACATACAACAAAGATTGGGTAAGGTAACTCTTCCTTCTTGTGATGGTTCAAATAAATGTTCAGCTAGACCTCGGTTACAAAAAAATAGATACATATTTATCATTGAATCCAATGTATGAGGAAGAAGCACTTAAATTTGCAACCTTTCATTTGGAGGGAGTTGCACATGAATGGATACCATGGATTGATCACATAAAGACATGGTTCCATCACCGTTATCATTGACGAATTTAGTCAATGTTTGATCGAGAGATTTGATTGAATAGATCCGGATATTAACTTCGAGAGAGTTAGCCCAACTCAAGCAAGAGGGATCTTTGGATAAGTATATATTTCATATTTTCAGAGACTTGTAGTGATGGTACCGGATATTAGTGAAAGAAGACTTGTACTATTGTTTATTGAACGTATAGCAAAGCTACTTAGAGGTCTAGTCAAAGCCTTGAGTCCTCCATTGTAATGTCCCTATCTAGGACAAGTTAGGAAATAATATAAATCTGATCACATGTTGTTAGAAAATAATTAATTTCCAAACCCCAACTCACAATTTTCAAAGATTCATATCTTTGGCTAGAGAAGTCCAAATGAGTTGAAATTTTGGATATTGAACCACAAAAATATGAAGAATAATATGCAAAAACTAGATTTCGTACAACCAACACGAAACCCTAATTTTGACCTAAAAAGTGGGTCGCCCAACACATTTAGGGCACCAAATCTACTCCAAAAATTATGAAATCAACTTCTCCTTATTTCTCCTAATTTCTACAATCACATTCAATATTAAATTGACCCCAAACTGCAGATCTGAATTTTATAACAGCAGTTAATCAATAACAATGCACCCAAGACAACTGAAACTTGGAAAATTCATAACTTGCTCAATACTTCATCTTTTGCCGTGAAATAAAGTGCAGACTAATCTATAATTCAAGAGCTTTCCAAAGATATTAAAATCTGAAATTTATGACAACTGAAACCCTCCAAAACAACCCCCAAAATCCCCAAACCAGTCGTTAAGGTTAGCATAAAACATGTAAATTATTTTCAGCTCTTAGAACCCTTCAAAAACATCCCAAAATGACTACTCACACTCAGAAAAATAAGCCAACTCAGATCAGATTACAAATATAGCTTGTTCACCCTTAAAACATGCCAAAAGATGCTCAATTCAAGTCACCATAGTTAGAATAAAACCAGCAATAACCAGCAGATCTAAAGCACCATAAAACCCTTCACAATATTCAATAACATGCAGATTTTTCTCTCAATAAAATGCGCCAATACTCTAGACAAGTCGCCAAAGCTAGGAGGCATAAATCATGCACAAAGACACTTCAACACAATGAAACACAATGAATGGAACAAGAGAGTCTTCAATGTCTTCAACAATGGCTTCCAAATGAGAGAGAAAAATGCAAGAACTAGGGCATACATCCCAATACTCCAAGCATGGAGTGAAATCAAATGATCATCCAACATAACCCTCTAAGGAAATGCGACCTCCCTTTTATAGAACTAAGGGGTGCAATATCCAATAAAGACCGACCTTTCCCTTTTGGAGGGAAAACATAAACTCTCATTAAAATATTTAATACTAAGACTATGTGCACTTTATTTATTTTTTAATTAAATAAATAAAAGTAACTAACCTATGTGCACTTTAAACTAACTAAAGAGACTCCCGATTGTAGCGCTAGGCATGCCAAGGGTTCTGATGCAAATGAAAAATAAATATTAATAATGTCACGAGAAAGGGGACATTACATCCATCTCTACAAGAAGCTATTAAGAAGTCTTTGGGATTGGAAAGTGCAGTTCCTAAAGGAAAAAATCTGCAACAAACAACATCTTTCGGAGCAACAAAAGGACTCACTTGGACAGCCAATGACAACTTCAAACAAACGGTGAGCAAAAGGCACCGGATGTTGGGCAGCAAGGTAATGATTTTCAAGAAAAATATGAAGCAAAAGAATAGATTAAAAACAGCCAAGAAATAGAGGCAAGAAACAAATTGAGGAGGAAAATTTTGTGGTTTATTTGTAGGGACCCATGAACACCCAACCATCGTTGTCGTGTCAAAGGGTCAATGCACTAAACACATTGTAGTAGTTTCGGATGAAGAAGATGATGATGATGTTGATCAGAAAGGAAGTGAAGGACAAAGGAAAGCGAAGTGGTTCTCACGGGTACCCCACTTTCTACATTATCGTACCACCTAGTTTCTATTCATTCCGAGTTGGAGGAGATCTTCATGGGTAAAAGATAACCGTGTTGATAGATAGTGGAGCTACACAACTTCATTGATGAAGGCTTGGTCACAAGGATGGGATTGGAAATGGAAGGTTTCAACGTGATAGTGGAGGATGGACACTCACTCTCATGTAACAAGAAGATTCGAACTTGAGTTTACCTTAAGAGATCATGAAGTAAGAGATGATTTTTATGTTATTGGCATTGGTGAGATGGATATAGTACTTAAGAGTGAAATGGCTACAATCTTTGGGAGAATTCATCCAACATTATCAAAATATGGAATTGAAATTCAACGTGCAAGCCAAAGAAGCCGTTTTACAAGGTATGAGGAATGGTACTCCTCAAGTTGTGAAAGCCAAGAGCATGGAAAGTTCCTTCAAAAGAGGGCAAATTGCATGGGATGCGGATTATGTGGTAAGAGGAACATCTTTTTTATTGCAGCAATTTTATCATGATGATATTCAGCCCATTCTGGACAAGGATGCTAAGAATTTGATGCAACAAAGCCAAGATGTCATCAAGGAAAAAGGAAATGAAGATCTCAAGGATACCCCAAGGTATGAAAGGAATGATAATATGTCATATTTATTGTTGCATATTCAGATTTATTTTCCTCATGAGAAGCATGATAAGTTAGAGGATCAAGTTTGCAAAATGGAGTATGTGGAATCCTTGATCCAAATTCATGTTTATGAGCATCATGAGAGCTATGTATTTTGGCAAGAGCTCTCTCATTTAATAGGTACAGGATCTAGACTCTTGGAGCACTACAATATGTTTTATCTCTTGCACATGGCACTTGGGCATATGAGTTACAATTGCTTGAGGGCAAACAATTTGGGGAAGGGAGGATTGTAATATCCCCTTCTCGAAAGCAATTGGTCGAAGACCCTTAGCCCATTCATTGTTTCCCGATGGCTAAGGGATGAGAAAAAAGGGAAACTAAGTCCTAATAAATTAAGTTTAAAGTGCATAATGAAATTTTATTATAAGCACTTAAATTAATTTATTAGTAATGATAAAAAAAAAAGTTACTTCATGTTTTTATTTTCCACTGATGAAAATGCGACCCATGTGGAGATGAAAATAAACAAGGGAAAATATTAAATGAGGAAAGAAAGCTGATTGGCCCATTTGCGTGGAAAAGAGGCCAAGAAAAGTTATAAAAACAAGTTGCCATGTGTCATGTCCCTTTTTCAAGCTAGTTCGATTGAAGACCTTGGCCCATTTCCCTTCCTCATGGGTACAAGCGAACCAGCTAGAGGAAGCTAGCAATGTCATCATGTGCTTCATTTCATGTTCATTTCTTAATTGACATTGTAATTGTTGGTGAGTCTAGCACCCAACAATAAATTAGAAATAAAAAGCTATTGGTGAGCATGTAGGCTCCAAAAATGCCAATTAGAAATTAGAAAGTGTTTTTCTTAAGAGGTCGGCCATCGTTTACATTATCAACCCCCTTATGGTTATAAAAGGTAGGTCGTTTGGCCATTAGAGGATTATGTTATGTGGATTTCTCATTTTGGTAAATGATTGCTTATTAAGCATTCTTTTCCTCTCTCTCTCAAGGACGAAAAACCCTTTATTGAGGCACTCCCAGAGGACGAAAACCTTTGTGGAGAAGTGGCGTGGACGAAACCCCACACTACCCTTTGGTGGATTTCTCCCTATTGCTGATTATAACAGATTTCTGCCCTAAGCGTCTTGCTTGGAGGTGTGTTTTCAAGGGTATTGCTGGTTTTTATGTGATCTCTTTGCATGGTTCGGCTCCTGTGATTTAAAAAGGTGAAATCTTCCATTTTATCAATTGTTTGGGTGCAAAATATATTTAATTTCAAGTGGTGCGACCTATATGGATATGGTAAATTGGTATGTGTGGTGACTTTTTGGTAAATCTGAAATTATCCTCTTGTTCTCTATATTTTATAAAGCCAAGATTCCAAGTTTGGTGAATTTTGGTGATGTTCTATTTTAGAAAGCTCGGGAAGGTTCACCTGGTTAGGGTTCGATACTTAATTAATTTCACATGCAACTTTGTTTTTTACTGCAATTAATTGGTGATGGTTTTATATTAATTTTGGCACAAGTTTGGAAGGTTTGTTGCAAGGTTTAACCCCATTTTGAAGGGATGTTATCACCGAGGAATTTCTTTTGCCTTGGGAAGGGTTTGACATTCAATTTTGCAGGATCATAACAACAATGCCTTAAATCTTATTATTGGGAACTTTTTGCCATTTCCTAAGTTCCCCAAAAGGGACATTACACCATGGATAGGAGAGGTCATCGTTGTACATCTTATAATTTATGAATATTTGTATAAGCTTGCATGCTTTCCATTTCGCTTCATTGGACAAAAACCCTTTGTAGCTTGCTTTAGAGAACGAAACCCTTCTTTAGCCTTGGAAGAAGAATGAAAACTCTTCTTCTCTTGTGTTTTCTGTTGAATTCGGTAGAGTTGAAGGTCGAGTTGTAGATTTGTGTTGACTCAATGAGGGTTTAAAGGTAGAAGCTTGTTGCTGATTTATACCCTTCATTTCCATCTTTTTACAATGGAGTGACCTACCTTGTGGACATTTATGAGTGATCTAGAGGCACAGTTGAACCAGATTTGATTTTTTGTTCCATAATCCTATTTTTAGAAGCCAAGATCAGCTGATTTGAATGTCTTTTGGGCAAAGGAAATTCTATTTTCAGTCATGTCTATAAGTTGTTCATCTGTAGATTTATTAATAAAATTTCAGCCCTCTATTTGACCCAAATCTAGTATTTTTGAGGTTATTGCATAAATAAAAATAGCTGGTCTGTTTTGATAAAGAATTAAGTGATTTAACTTCAGTTTGTATATTTTTCAACTCCTTATGTAAGTCGCATTTTCCCAATCAAATTCAAATCTATAGTATTTTATCATGTATTCTATTATTTGCTATTCTAGATCAGATTTGTGGTTGTTCCATTTAGGGACATAATTTGTCCATTTGGAAACATTACGAGAATTGAATGTGGCTTGCATTCCAATCCCAACTTCTAGAACATCTCTGCAAACACCAAATTATTTGTGCTTCCACCATCAACTACCACTATGCAAAGCATTTTCCATAGTCTTGCACCTTGTGTGGAACATATGCGCCTCTCACTTTGTGACTTGATCTATTCTCCCACAACCTTCAAGACCTTCCTTGATACTATCGGGCTTCCCCTACATTTGGTTCTTCTTTCTGCTCACCATTTTCCTTTGCTTGCGCGATATGCGCACTTGAACTCTTCCTCTTCTCATCGTCCTTTCGCATGAGACACTCATAGGCTTGGTGCCCTACTTTGCGAGAATGAAAACATGTGCCACTAAATCTTCCACCTCGACGTCTTCCTCTCACATAATTCATTCTTCCCTTTTTCATTGACTCTTATACATTGATTTATCCTTTGCCCTCAAGACATACCGGTACACCTCTTCTACGGTGTACATCTTTTCAAACTAATCTCATTGTGGATCATCTACCATAGTCCATTTCAATACCGTGCCACCTCTCAATCCATCTCATTATGACTATATCAAATAGTGATCTAATAAAACTCCTATGTATACTCTGTCACACTCAACTCATTCTACCACAAGTTTTGTAACTTCTTCAACAAATCCAACTCATAGTCTCTACATACAAATTTCCCTTTTAGTTTTCATGACCATAAACTCCCATTTGGTGATCTCATCCTTAACCTTTCTATTGCACTCCAACTGAACTTCCTTCCACCATAATGCAACATGTCCTTTCAACTTAGTTTTCACCATCCTTACTTTGCACTCCTTCGCAACCTCATCAAACTCAAAATACTCTTCCATCTTTGTGATCCAATCAATAAGTTCCTCCACATTTAGTGTCCCTGAAAAACAAGGAACTTCCATTTGCATTCCTCCACCAATCGTGACATAACCTTAAGCAATTTGCCTATTCGTCATCCACATTGTCTTACTGGTTGTCTTGCTCCAATGCCTTTACCCACAAGTGTTTCTTATGCTTTTTCTCTTCTTTCACATCACTTGTATCACCCTCGAGATGAATCTTCTTACGTGGTCTTCTTCTACGGTTCTACCACGATCAATCGACTGCATTGTCCGCAACATCTCGATAATCTCTTCAAGCATTCCGTCTATACTATTATTCGTCACCGCACTCCCTTGCCCTACCCTTTTGGGCGGCATCTCACTTCGCAAGACTTAGATCTACTATCGCAATTTCTTGGGAACTTACGCATACCTTTCACTAGCTCTCCCTTTTCTCTACCCACCCCGCAAGATGGAGAACTTGAACATCACTTCCCGGAGTTGTGCCTCGCTCGATGCAAATTACATAGACAGGTATATGGTGTTCCGATAGGGAATCACCACTCCACGCCTACTTATAGAACTATGCGGCAATTACACTAATAACCACCATATGGCAAAAACTCACATAGTTATATTCAAAAATATAAATTCCGAGAATAATAGAGACCAATCACTAATGATATAGCGTTCAACTCAATTGAAGCACGCAAGCATACAACGCCACAAAGTGTCAATCAAAACAATCTAGACTTGCGCACAAGTCTCTACATGAAAAGAACACTTCGAACTCCAGACACTCTGCTCATGAGTTACTCTCCCACTTGAGAACCAACTTCCTAAAGCAATTGGGTTTTGTTTATATAGTCATCGATGCCATAAACTTGAATCCTAAACTAGTATGAAATTGTAGTTCGAAGGACCCAATCTGAGACTAAAAAAGGCGAGTATAGACATAGTGGGCCTTTCCGAGATTTGCAACTTGATCGATTATCGTTGATGCTGGTAAGACCTCTAGTAGATTGTGCAGTTGTGCAGCAGACTTGACTTTGCATAGTAGGACTGCGCACTATGCTTACATTGTGCAATATGGTTTCACACTCCACAAAATGCAACATAGTACTCCACGGTCCACTAATAACATGTTTCTTCACTATAAGGTCCACCAACAATACAAAAGCAAACAAAATGCAAACACACTAACTCTATTTTTGGTTGATATAGGATTTCTGTGAACCGGATGCTCTTGCATCACTCTGCAAGTGGGCACGGCCCCTTGACCCCTGCGGGGTTGCTGCACCCCTGACCCTCGCTGCGATTTCATAGCCAAAGAAAAAATTGTTAGGGAATCTCATGCAATGAAAGTAAATACAAATTTGGGCCTTAAATTAAATTTGCTAAGTAATCAATGACCTACACTAGAGGTAGGAAGCTAAACAACGCCTCTCGTCGACCACTAATGACAAGGCCACTTTCTGCGCAATAGCGGCACAAGTTTTACTTTGTTTTGTGTGGTGTTGAGAATAAGAACAAAAGAACATCCCGTTCACATGTGTAGTATGTATTCAACAATATCCCTAATGTAAAATAATAGTAGAGAATCAAATCACAATATTGTAGCAATCATGAGACTTGAGAAAGGAGTGGTTGTTTGGTCATCCTTTGTTAAACCATTTGTATGTGTATGATGAACAAATATGTGTATGTCCTTGTTTATACCGGGTAGTTGGTGAGTTCTGTTTAAAACTATTTGTGATAGAAAAGAAAGTTGAACAAATGTATAATTCATGTTTGTAGTTCCCACCAATGGATCTAGTTAATATGTTCCCATTAGTGCATGGTTGATGAGAGGTTGATGTGTTCCTTCACTACCTTTTGTTGAGTTGTGTGCAATTCCAATGTTGCACATATATACGTTTATTTGAATACGCATGTGCGATGCGACACATGTGTGAGTCAAGATCATGAGCAAGTTTCGTGTGGCACGTTGCGGTTCAGAGTGAGATTGTTTCTTCCCATGTTTGTACTAAGGGGGTGGAAGAATGTTAGGAAGTAGTACTCACATGTATAATTGTGAGATATTATTGTCATATGTAATGTTAGTGGTGAGTAATTATATGTGTGAGAAAATAAAGTAAGTCACATAGATAGGAGTATGAGGAGTATAGTTTTGTTGAGAGTGATTGTAGTGACGAGTATGTAGGGATTAGGAGAGATTTTGTTGACATAGTATTGTTGGAGCTAACTCCACTAAATAAGAATTTAGTGAGCCTATTTATCTGTACACATTTGTAATGAATAAAAAAGCGAAGGAGTATTTTGTGTGTTTAATCATTGGAAACTCGACATAATTTATCATCATGAATACCCAATATTCATTTTCCCATGTTCTTATATCTTATTCTTCAGCCATATATCAGTTCTCTTCAAAACAGGTCTAGAATTGTCATATATTGAAGTGACTTTTTCTTGAATAATCCTCTTCCGAAAGGGCTGCAATCACTAATTGGTTACTCAAGTAAGTGGGTGCCTCGACAACATTTTTTTACTCAAGAAAACCAACAAGATCCTTGAACACTTCATGCATGGAAATTTCGTCAAGAGTCACTCAACTCGTCTCTCTTCTTTGGACTTGATCCACTTCAATTGTATCTTCACAATTAGCCGGGAACCCTCCAACGAATGCTATAATATACCCTTTTGGGATATTATTCAAATCTGCAATTTAATAAACCAAATCAACTCTAAAAGGATTAAACCCTCCTCGCCCGACCTCAAATAACACAACGTCAGCACTAATACAACCCAAATGGGATTGGAGTAGCCAAAGTAGTGAGTTAGATGGGAGAACTAGTTAGGAAATTAATCTTTACCAGATCTAAAATTTATTGCAGCAAATAATTGATTAAAATGCACGAGAACAGTTGAAAACTTCAAAAATTTATATCTTCCTCCAAACTCAATATTTTTCCACCAAATAAAATGCAGATTATTCTATAAATCAAGGCTTTTCCAAAGAGCTATAAATCTGAATTTTTTGATCACTGTAACCACCTCAAAACAGACCCCAAAATCTGAAATCCAGTCACTAGGGTTAGGATAAAATATATAAATTAATAACTTGCAGCAGCATGTAGATCTATCACAAACACCTCAAAATGTGATGGAATACACCCCAAACCTAGTCAATTTGCCTTAGATAATTTGCAGCAGTGAATAAGAACACAATAACCCTCAAAATATCAGTCCCACACTTGGAAAAATATGCCAAAACAGATCAGATTGTAAATATTGCTTATTAACCCTTGTAACATGCCAAAACAACACCCAAATCAAGTCGCCATAGCTGGAATAAATGCAGATACAGATCAGATTTAATAATTACTTTAAAAGACACCCAAATGTGCCCAAAACAACCACCCAAGCAAGTCGTTATGGCTGGAATAATTGCAGCATTAACAGCAGATCATAAAACACTATAAAACCCTCAATATTCATCAACAACATGCAAATATCCTTCTCAAATAATGGCGCCAATCATGGAATGAATATATCATGCAACATTCACTCAATGAAAGCTTAGAAGGTCTCACACTCTCCACAATAATGGTGGTGTTGAAGAACACCACATGGGCATACATCCCTCTTCAAGCATGAAGATATTTTTGACAAAATTCCTCACATGCCCCCAAGGGGTCGCCATTTCTCCTTATATAGCTTTAGCATTTGAAATCTCCAAGTTTCCCTCCTTCCTTTGGTGCATTTTCTCATGTAGAAGGGTCACTTTTAATATGGGTCTCTTTTCTGAAAAGTCAAACTCCAAAAAGAATATTAATTCCCTCTTTTAATATTTAAAAATAAAACATAAGAGGAGAATTAATTATTTAATTTAAAAATTGTAATGTCCCCCTTTTCGAACATTTCCTCCAACGAAGAATGGAAGACCCTCAAACCAATAAGTTTGAGGATTGGGTTCGAAATAGTCCTGGGATATCTATTTTACATGTTGGTGGGCCCTCTTTAGTTAAGTCAATGTGCACATAGGCTAGTGATGTTTATTATTTAATTAAAATAATAAAGTGCACATAGTTCTAGTGTTATTTAATTAGAGTTTATATTTTTCCCTCCAAAGGAAAATTGAATTTGGTACTCCTTGTCTATAAAAGGAGGTTATTGGAACATTGTAAGACATGCTATGTTATGATGAATTCGATTTGGACTCCATGTTTGGAGTAGGGATGAATGCCCACCATTGATGTTCTTGCTCTCTCATGTGTTGGAAATCTATTTGCAATCCATTTGTAGCTGGTTTTTGATATCAATTGAAGGATTCATTGGTGCCATTGCAAGTCGACTTTGGTGTATGTTTCATTCCAGCCCTAGCGACTTTCTCATGGTGTTTGTGGACTGTTTTTGGAGCATTATTTGATGTGAATCGATCAGCTGGTTGCATGATATTATCTCCTTTTTACAGCGACTTATTTAAGGCAAGTTTGGTGTTAGTATTTGATAAATAATAATCTGGTTTTTGTTCCTACACCCAGCGACTTCATTGGGAAGTTATTAAGCATTTGAATGTGTGTTTTGGGCCATATATGATCAGCGAACTATTTAGTGTATCTTGCTAAACCCTAGCGAATTGCATCCATTGTTTGGTGACTGGTTTTTAGAGTAAATCTGTGTGCAAACTGACAGCGATTTCTCTTAGTAAGTATTCCTCTCTGTTGGCTGCTCATTCCCATGCTTGGCGACCTGGTTTTTGCATGATTGGTTGGTGTTTTGAAGGTCTTTGTGACAGCGAACTGTATAGGGGTAATAATCTGAGTTATGCATGATTTAACCATCATTTAGCAGTGATTTCTAGCTTGGTTGAATATCTTCTTGTGGCTGATATATTCTAGCATTGGCGACTTGTAGTTTGCATGTCCTTGTGGTGTTCTGAGGTCTTTCATTGCAGATTTAATGGTGTAGCATTCTTACAATATTAATTCCATAGAAGCGACTGGGTTAGTGCATTATGTATGGGTGTTTGTAGCTTCTAATTGCAGCGAACTCTGTGAGATCAGTTTGATGTCTGCTGGGACAGCGAAATCCATGTTCTTTGTCTCTCTAAAGGTATGTGGATGCATGTTTTAAGGCACCAATAACAGCGAACTATATCAAGGGTTTGATCCAAGATTGTATGCATTCATACTCCACGATTGGCTGTTATATTTCAAAGATTGGAGAGCTGATTGGTTGCATAAATGATAGGGTGTTGTGAGTGATCTATTGAGTTTGAATGTGATGAGTCCCTTGTTGCAGCAAGAGTGCTAAATCTGATTTTGTATGCAGTATAGGAGCAGCAAATAGCAAATAAACCCTTGCATTTGTGGCCATATCCATTTCCCAGTTTCAGCAACTGGTTATAGGATTGATACTTGCATTGTATGAGAATCTATTGGATTGATTATTTCTGATACATTAGCTGAAGCATTTGTATGTTTTGGCACCAATGGAAGACTGAAATTGTTGGCTTTGTTCGAATGGGAAATACAAAGAGTTTACATGCACAAATCAGCTGAGTTTATATTTTCATTTACATGATTACCAGGGTTTTTAGAATTGTTATTTTCTACTTGATTGGTTGCCATTTCTTGTTGGTTCCGTAAGAGGGATATTACAAAAATAAAGGAGTAATGACATTTTTCCCAATATTTATCCTTTAATCCATGGGAAGAGTGGATTAAAGGTCTCCCATATTTTTAATTAATTAATGTCCCAAAAAGGGGACATTACAGTCCTCCCTTCTCAAAGATTGTTTGTCCTCAAGCAATTGCAAATTTGGATGCTCCAAAACTGAATCATTCTCCCATGTGGCATCCTCTAATGGCAAGTCCTTCCATTTTACCAAATATTCTTTGATACTACGTCTTCTTAAGTTCCTTTCACGTGTATCAATAATAGATTCCGGAATTAAAATCAATTTGCCTTCTTCATCTAAAGGAGGCAACTCTAAAGAAGGAACAACATGCTTGCCCAAGAACTTTCTTAATACAAGAAACATGAAATACATTATGGATCTTACCACTTTCCAAAAGCTCTAACTCATAAGCCATCTTACCCACTTTCCTTATAATCTTGTAAGGCCCATAGAAGCGTGGTTTCAACTTTTCCTTACCACTTTGTTTGAGAGTAGATTGCCTATAGGGCTGCAATCTAAGAAACACCCAATCATCCACCTCAAAAGATCTCTCACTTCTATGCTGATCCGCATACAACTTTTGCCTATTTTGGGCTTGATGCAAGTTCTCTTTTAGTGCCTTCATGATGTCAACACTTTGTTGCACTAAATCTTGTGCACTAGGCACTCTACTATCTGTCATCACCACATCCATGAAAGAATTAGCATCATAACCATAAAGTGCCTTAAAAGGAGTCATACCTATAGACATATGATGTGTGGTATTGTAACAAAACTCAGCTATGTGTAGCCATTTGGTCCATGCCACTGAAACATAGAACCTCAAGTATCCTTCAGCCCACTTATTCACAATTTCAGTTTGCCCATCAGTTTGTGGGTGATAGCTAGTACCGGGTGTGAGTTCTGTCCCAGTTAGACGGAATAATTCTTGCCAAAAAGACTCATAAATCTGTTGTCCCTATCACTCACAATGTTTTTGGCAATCCATGTAATCTGAAAATTTCTCTAAAAACAAATCAGCAATCATAGGGCCATCAAACTTAGTAGGAAGTGGATGAAAATGTGCATATTTAGTGAGTCTATCCACAACCACATATAAACAACTCTTACCTTGAACATTTGGCAACCCGGTGATGAAATCCATGGATATGCTTTCCCATTTTTGGGATGGAATAGGAAGGGGCTGCAAAAGACCAGCTGGAAAAGTATGTTCATTCTTATTCTTTTGACAAACAACACACTCCCTAACATGCTTAAGAACATCTTTCTTCATACCTTTCCAAGCAAACCTTTCTCTTACCATTTTGTAGGTTTTGAAGTACCCTTGGTGTCCACTCAAAGGAGCATCATGTGCTGCTTTTAAAATCAGATTCTTTACCTCTGAATTTGGAGCCAAATACACCCTTCCTTTGTAGAGAATGAGGCCATCTACTACCTTGTACCTTTCATCAACAATTACCCCTTCAACCAAATCATTAGAAAACTGATTTTTTGCATATTCTAGAGTAATTAAATCCTTCCAATCAGCTGATATAAAAGATACAGAACAGATTTCTACTTCCCTTGGTGGATGATTACAAAGAGTGGAATTTCTTGTCATACCTTGGAAAATGATGCTCTTATCTCCCACCATGAACTTAAGCAACAAGTTTTGATAATTGAGGGTGAAATCCCCCAAAGAATGCAACCATTGCACTCCTAAAACAAGATCCATATCTTCCATGTCAATCATATAAAAATCATCAATAAGCTCATAGTCTCCTATGGAAATGGAAAGCTTGGAAACTCTTCTAGTGCATGATAAAATAAATCCATCAGCTATGGTAACATTAAATCCTTGGAAAACTTCATCATGCAAATCAAGCCTTGTTACCAACCTCTCACTAATGAAATTGTGAGTTGACCCACTATCTATTAGAATGATTACCTTGTGCTTGTGAAGTATACCTTCCACCCGAAAGGAAGATATTTGGGAGTGCCGGAAAGAGCTGCAAATGTGCCTTCCACTTCTTTTCCTTCTTCCTCATGTGCATGCTCATTAACAACCTCATCAACCACATCATTAGTATCACAAAAATCTGAATCAATAACCTCAATAAAATGAATTTGCCCTTTACCCTTACAATTGTGGCCTCTTACCCAAGGGGTCTTACAATCAAAACACAAACCTTTCCTTCTCAACTCATCCCTTTCATCCTTTTGCATGTTGTTTTGGGGCTGATTCCTATGTGGTGGCACATAGGGCTGATTTGGCCTTTTGGGGCCTCTTTTGATGACCCAAGGGGTTGTCCCCTTGTGCTTGTATGGGCTTCTGAAAATCAGACCTTGGCTGCCCTTGATTTCCACTTTTGGACAGCGAATGAGTGGCATTAGTATGCTGCCCCTTTGGTCCAAAATCACCTCTATAAGCTGCACATTCCAAATCTAAAGCTTTAGTAATAGCTTCTTGTAAAGAAAGAGGATTAAATGCTCTTACCAAACCTTTCAAAGGCTCAACCAAGCCTTCCGTGAAGAGGACAACCAATCTTTTCTCACTAACATCCGTCACCATGACTGCAATTCTTTGGAAATCCACCACATACTCCTCAACATCATGGATTTGCTTAAGTTGTGCTAGTTCCCGGAAGTGTATTTCCGGATCTTTCGGTCAAATCTCTCCATGATCCTCTTGCTAAACTCCTCCATTGTGTGGATCAAATCATGCCCTTGTGTGTGCATGCCATGGAACCACCATTCATGTGCCATACCCTCCAAGTGAAGAGTAACAAACTTAAGGGCCTCTTCTTCATGCATGGGGTTAAGGGAGAAGTAGGTCTCCATCTTTTGCAACCAAGCTCTCACTGAAATCTTGCTAGATCCATCAAAACTTGGAAGTGAAACTTTCCCCAATCTTTGTTGAAGGTCCTTAGGGGGTTGCTTATGGGCCTTCTTGGCCTTGTTGCCCATCTTCAATGCACAAAACTCATCAAAGGTCAATATGGCCCTAGTGGCCGGATGCAAAGTACCATACTCAATGTTGCAAGATTCAATGGCCTCCACCATTGATGGCTCCTCAACCTCTCTATGGGTTTCCTTAGGTAGGAAAGTGCCTTTGAAGAACTTGGGAGGGGGTTGTGTAGAGCCCCTTTCCCCACTATGTGAGCTTCCTTCTCCATTGGAGTTTGGCGATTTGCCATTACCCAATGCTTCCTTGATGAGCTTGGTCATTTGTTCACTCATAGTTTTTTGAAGCTCCATACCACAACTTTGCATCAACTCTTGAAGGAACTTCACTTGATCCGAAGTGAAAGCCCCGTCCTCCATTGAATCCTTATTTCTCCTTTTGTAGAATAATGGCTCCTAATCTCCTCCCTTTGCATCTCCCCACAAGAGTAGAGGAAAGATGCTCTGATACCACTGTAATATCCCATTTTGGGATATTATTTAAATGTGCAACTTAATTAACCAAATCGACTCTAGAAGGATTAAACCCTCCTAACTCGACCTCAAATAACCCAATGTCAGCACTAATACAACCCAAAGTACCATACTCAATGTTGCATGCTTCAATGGCCTCCACCATTGATGGCTCCTCAACCTCTCTATGAGTTTCCTTAGGTAGGAAAGTGCCTTTAAAGAACTTGGGAGGGGTTGTGTACACCCCTCTCTCTTCACTATGTGAGCTTCCCTCTCCATTGGAAATTGGTGATTTGCCACTACCCAATGCTTCCTTGATGAGCTTGGTCATTTGTTCACTCTAGTTTTTTGAAGCTCCATACCACAACTTTGCATCAACTCTTGAAGGAACTTCACTTGATCCGAAGTGAAAGCCTCGTCCTCCATTGAATCCTTATTTCTCCTTTTGTAGAATAATGGCTCCTTATCTCCTCCTTGCATCTCCCCACAAGAGTAGAGGAAAGATGCTTTGATACCACTGTAATATCCCCTTTTGGGATATTATTTAAATCTGCAAATTAATTAACCAAATCGACTCTAGAAGGATTAAACCCTCCTAGCTCAACCTCAAATAACCCAATGTCGGCACTAATACAACCCAAATGGGGTTGGAGTAGGCCAAAGTAGTGGGTTAGATGGGAGAACTAGTTAGGAAATTAATCTTTTCTAGATCTGAAATTTATTGCAGCAATTAATTAATTAAAATGCACCAGAATAACTAAAAACTTCAAAAATTTATATCTTCCTCCAAACTCAATATTTTTCCACCAAATAAAATGCAGATTATTCTATAAATCAAGGCCTTACCAAAGAGCTATAAATCTAAAAAATTTTATCACTTGTAAACACCTAAAAAATGACCCCAAAATCTGAAAACCAGTCACTAGGGTTAGGATAAAATATATAAATTACTTCCAGCTCTTAAAACCCTTCAAAAACCCTCAAACAATCAGCCCATTCATCTGAAATAATTAATAAATTGCAGCAGCATGTAGATCTATCACAAACACCTCAAAATATGATGGAATACACCCCAAACCTAGTCGATTTGCCTTAGATAATTTGCAGCAGTGAATAAGAACACAATAACCCTCAAAATATCAGTCCCACACTTGGAAAAATAGGCCAAAACAGATCAGATTGTAAATATTGCTTATTTACCCTTGTAACATGCCAAAACAACACCCAAATCAAGTCACCATAGCTGGAATAAATGCAGATACAGATCAGATTTAATAATTACTTCAAAAGACACCCAAATGTGCCCAAAACAATCACCCAAGCAAGTTGTTATGGCTGGAATAATTGCAGCATTAACAACAAATCATAAAACACTATAAAACTCTCCAATACTCATCAACAACATGCAAATATCCTTCTCAAATAATGGCGCCAATCATGGAATGAATATATCATGCAACATTCACTCAATGAAAGCTTAGAAGGTCTCACACTCTCCACAATAATGGTGGTGTTGAAGAACACCTTTATAATGTGATCACATGGGCATACATCCCTCTTCAAGCATGAAGATATTTTTGATAAAATTCTCAACATGCCCCAAGGGGTCGCCATTTCTCCTTATATAGCTTTAGCATTTGAAATCTCCAAGTTTCCCTCCTTCCTTTGGCACATTTTCTCATGTAGAAGGGTCACTTTTTAATATGGGTCTCTTTTCCTGAAAAGTCAAACTCCAAAAAGAATATTAACTCCCTCTTTTAATATTTAAAAATAAAACATAAGAGGAGAATTAATTATTTAATTTTAAAATAAAGGAGTAATGACATTTTTCCCAATATTTATCCTTTAATCCATGGGAAGAGTGGATTAAAGGTCTCCCATATTTTTAATTAATTAATGTCCCAAAAAGGGGACATTACAAATGCACACAAGCATAATATTGGCCAAGAATGGATTCAACCTTTACTATGTTGTCAAAAAAGCATGAGACTTATACGGTTTCGGGTGTGTGTCGGTGATTTGAGAAAAAATGATTTTAACAACAATATCCTTGCACCAATATATTAGAACCCTTATATACTTATAAATCAAGAATTGATGAACTTCAACAAGTTGCCTCACATATTTGTTTAATATAACCAGGCCATTGTTATACCTAGGTAGCATTTATGGGTTGTTTCGAACCATGAAACACAAATATTGGTAAATCTAGGAAAATGGATGAACCATCGGCCCATTCGGAGATGATTTATTCGCCGAAGAAATGTGTCATAACCGTTTTCTAGGCCACATAATAATCTGAATACAAAAGCATCATTGACCCTTTAGAAGTGCTTCTTTGAGTCATTATTTTGTATACGAGGAAAATAGTCATAAATGGCCATGCCATTGGCCATACGCCATTTTGTTTTAAGTCCTACAAATTTCCAACCAAAGAATCGATCAAATAAAAGTCATATAGATCTTAATTGGTTTCATCTACATTAATTAGTTGTTTGTGCAAACAATGACTAATTGTCCCACCCACTCAATTATTTGATTTCCAACTAAAATAATTAAGGTATACTTATATGCCCATGGGTGAAAGGCCTTCACATATGGCAACCTACTATCCTTTTTGATAGCATGATAATATCATAAACAACTTCAAAGAAATTGGAACAAAAATTTCAGGGATTCTCTCTGCATTTTTTCTTCTCTCCTTCAGCCAATGAGTATTGATGTAGCTGAGCCAAGCCTCAAATTTTGTCTCAATAGTTTTATGCATCCTAAATAGATAATTATGTTACATGTGCCATCGTAGGTACCTCTAACCAGAGTTTTAAAGTCTGTATCAAGCTCAACAATGACTTCTACCGACTTCGAGACTATTATCCTAGTCTCGGGGTGATGGCATTTAGTTGTGACGAGGAATATTTAAAGACTTTGAACTACCGTAGGAAGGCCGCAATGTCCACCAAAGTGGAGTGTTTTAGCTTGGAGAAAGAACTGCTCATTTTTAGCAGCTGCAATCACTCCTCCAATTCCTCCAAAGTTGGCATACCCTAGTAGCTGTCTGAAATTTCTTCAATCTTAGACTCAATAAATTTCCTCTTTTTGTAACTTGGTATATGCACATCATTAGTTACTTGCAACCACAAGGAGTGATGGGAGGACAACGGTGGAGGCGGAGAGATCCAAATGAAAGTGCAAGGGTTTCAAAAGGAGATAATGACACGCACGTTAATATTTATGTATATGCCAGGCGAAGAAGAATGTGCATTAATTCAAAAGGAGGTGCAATTAATGTGACCTCGGGAAGTGTTCTCTAAAGGCGATCAAGAGAATCACACATCGAGGATCATTATGAGTTATGAAGAGGATTAAGAGAATCCAAATTGTCCAACCGAAGTCTTAGCCAAATTTATGCAAATTGATCAAAGGAATTAGGAATGGATGTCTCAAATGAATGGACATAAGCGAACACATGATTGCAAACTTTCCAACAAAACTTCAATACTTACTCTATTTTGGGTGGTTGAGTCAAATGAATCGAGAGGTAGAAGTGGAGGTATTGTTGAAAGAGGCATACGAGACGCAAATGTTTGATTGGTCCGGATCTGGAAAATCGAGAGTTGACAAAACATACGGAGCAGAACACGAGAGACAATAATATCGAATGTTCTAATCGCCTTTTCATACATGGCCGAGTTGGAGGCAAGGAATCGGACAAATTGGGTGTTGATGCACCGAGGAAATACACACGAGGCATGAATGTCGACTAACCCAATCCAAATTAATATTTAGTCATTTGAGGTGCGGATAGAAGAATTGAGAATGAAAGGCCCTTGTGGAAAGGCATGAGTAAGCAAAGATGTGTGATTGATCCAACTAAGCTTCGTGCTTTAGTCAATTTTTGCTTTGTTGTGATTAGGTGAGTTAGGGAAATGTGAATTCAATGAAGGGACACAAACGACGCAAAAGTTTGAACTTTCCTAAATACTTTGAAACTTTTAAAACTAGTAATGAGGAGGAATTATCGAGAATACTTACACATACCAACAAGTAATCCAAGACCACAAAACTCCAATTTACCCAACAAACCTTATAACTGAATAATTTGCATTTCCACATAAAAATACACAAATTTCATTTAACTCAAATATGTGAACATGGACCCAACAAATCTCACATTGAAATGAACAACCCAAATTGACTCAAAAAAATTTATATGGGGTGACAAAAAAATAATAATAAAGTTTGAAACAATAGCTAGTTGTCTGGGACTTAGTCTATAAGGGACAAAAAGATGAAGCTCGAAATTTTGGACTCACTTAAGCGGTGTTCAATCAATTTGGACAATGAGTCAAGGCGATGAACAGAGAAGTTTGACGACCCAACAAAAACCAAGGAAAAGACCAAAGGGGAATACAAACAACGTAAAGTAAACAAAACTCAAACTCTTAAATAACCTTTGACAACTGACAGTAGGGACAGTTTATCGTTATTGCTTGAAGTGCTTGAGATACTTCCCACCAAAGGGCTATGAGAAATGAACGCCATCATCTTTTACGCTAAGTAGCATTTGTTGTTGCCACATAAGTGATGAATCTTGAAAGAGAGTCGAACTTTGTGACTGCCCTTGGTTCTCTTCTTTTATCCCACATGAGTAATGGATCTCGAATCTGAAAATCACATTGTTTTGCTTTGCGATCGAAGAATATCTTCACATTGCTTTGAAGTGCAATGATAAAGTCAATGACTAACCACCATCCTTTAGCATAGTGAGGAATAAAATCCTCCTTTCGAGTGGGTCCTTGAATTCTTCATCTTGATGGCATGAGCAAGTTGTAATGTTGGTTATTCCAATGAGATTGGACTCGTTGCATTTATCACAAAGAGTAATTTAAATGGAGAGGTACAAATGGTCCTCTTGGAGGAATACGATCCACCAATAATGGATCATAAAACTTGTATGCCGATTTCTATGGTTTTCATCAACCAACTTGCGGATGATAATCATTATATTTTTATCAATTGATTCACCTTGTTCCTTACCCCCGTGGGTAGTAGTTAATAGCATAGTTTGTATACTCATATTCGGTAAATACTCTGAGACCCAAAAAAATTGACTCGGTAAAAACTCAAGCGAATATTCGGCAATACTCGCAACTTAAAAAATATGCAAATTTCTTTAAAAAACATAATTTTAAGCAAAATATTTTTTTTAAAAGTCTCTCCAAAAACTCATGAGTATTCACGAATATTTGCCAAAAACGCGAATATTCGCAAAGACTCATGAGTATTCACAACTATTCGCCAAAGACGAGTTTTCAGGGAGAATAATCGGTTGTGGAAAAAATGGCGAGTACTCGCCAACTTAGCAAGTACTCGTCGAGTATGCATACTATGGTCAAAAGAATGAGACAAAGAAATCCAGTGAATATGACGAAAAACAAGAAGTTGTGAAGAAGAAAATTTACATTCATTGTTTGTGACCATCTCTTATGAAACTTTCAACTAATTCATTTCGAAGACTTCTAGCCCATTCCACTTCTCGTGGGCGAAAGAAGGTGAACAAGGGAAGTATTTGTTTATATTTTAGTCCTTTTCCGTGAGCATTTACATTTTCTTTTAGTGTTTTCCTTTATGAGGTAGGTCGGCTGGGTTGGAGGAGTTAAAAAGCAAATTAGAAGATAAAGCAAGTTCCTTAAGAGGTCAATCATGGGGAAAATTCACCCTTATGACTCTTGGCGCCAACTAAAGGGTATAAGAGGAGTCGCATAGGCTCATTTGCACATCACTTTTGGCATATATACTTTATCAATTTGGACTCTAGGGTTGATTGCTCTATTTCCAACTCCACTAAGGGCAAAAATCCATAGTGTGGCATCCAAGGAGGACGGCAACCTTCCTTGTGGCATATTGGAGAACAAAAACTCTCCAAAATTGGTGGTGTGAAGGCAAATACTAAAGATCCTCTTGCTGGTTTGTATCTAGGGCATCAAGGAGAAGACCTATCAAGAGCTTTTGCATTGTTTGGAGCCCCTCTCCTAGGGAGCAACTAGGGTTGGAGTGAATTTGGGTGCCTTCTAGGGCACGGAACTCAATTATTATTTGATATTTAGATTTTTCATAAGTTATAAGGCTGATATCTTTCATACTTGACCATTGTTGGGCAGGTGGACCTCATTTTTTATCATTTATCTTAGATGTACTTTTGTTAATAATTAATTTTCCAGTTGGGTATTTGCTTGAGTTTCATGGTGAAAAGTGTCCTAAAATATTCTTAAAGTGTTTATCTATATTGTGGATGGTTTCTATGATGATATTTGGTTGAATTTTCACTTTTGCAAGTCGTCCTAAAAACACACTATTGCTCACTATTGTTCTAATTTTCAATTTGTTATAAAAATCAAAGTTTACTTCACTTGGGATTTGTGTTATTTCCTTGTTTTTCAATTTCAGCCCTAGAAAGGAACATTACAGTGGTATCAGAGCATCAATCTTCCCATCCTGAGGGTATTCGTGCAAGACGGTGACAAAGAATACAGACATGGATTGGCGACCTAGGTTCTTACCAAAGAAAGAAGTCATTTCGGAGGTGGAAACACGGCATTCAGTGGGTCACAACATTGTGGCTAGCTATGAAGAATATAGGGCTCTTTGAATGAGATCGTGATGTTATTTCGCTTGCTGAATTCATAGGGGTAAGCAAGGGAAGGTCAAGGTCAGAGCCTAGACCTCATGCACCACAAAGAAATTTTCAAAATGCTTTGGGGAAGGTGGCACTCTCCACATTTGATGGCTCCAACAAGGGGACAACTGGAACATGGATGAAGATGCTAGGGTTAAACCCTAGACCACAAGAATACGCCAAGGAGCCAAACCCAAAGGGGTTTCTCTTGAAAGAAGAAAAAGGAAAATCAGATCTGCAAGAGGGTTTTGAGGTGGAGTCCCAAGAAGACCACATTGAAGGACATGGAAAGGTGTTGCTAGATGAAGAACCAAAGAAGGTTTTTGATGCAACAGAATCTCCAAAGAAAGAGGAAGAAGTCATGGAGCATGAGCCAAGGAAAAAAGAAAATTTTGATTTGCAAAATTGTGGAGAGAATTTGGTGGTTGAAGCCAAATTTTTGGCTGATAATGATGATAATCAGCTCGCTGGAATTTTCCGAACAGCAATCAATAAGAGGCAAATTGACGGTGTTCTTGACTTCAGTGGGAACCATGATGATGTTCCATACATGTGTCAAGAAAATATGGAAGGAGTCAAGGCGAGAAAGATCTTCAGTTGTTGAAGGAGCGAAGGCAAAGGAGGGTGAGCTCCTTGTGGGCAGCCCAAGGTATGACCATGATGACCATATTTCTGATTTGTTGTTTCCTCCTATGTCGCTGCCATATTTTTGTCATCATGGAAAATATTTTAAGAAACATGTTAGCTATGGGCATGTTGCTTCTTCTATTCAAGGCCAAGATTGCTTTGGCATGGGTGGTCTCCAAAGGATCAAGGTAAATGTCATCTCTTGCACTTGGAATGGAAGGAAAATTACGAGAATGTATATAAAGTTTGTGGTACATTCGAACCTCATTGTGAAGAATGAGATGCTACAAAATGGCTTCATCATCCCTTGCACCAAGAGGATCCAACAACTCAAGCTCACCTTGGGAAGGCACATGGTAAGTAATGATTTCTATGTTGTTGGTATTGGAGGTACAAATTTGATACTTGAGATTCAATGGTTGCATTCTTTGGGTGAATTTACCCAAAACTATCAAGCTAGGGAGTTGAGATTCAAACTTGGTGATCAAAAGGTTGTGCTTCAAGGCATGACAAGTGGAGCTCCTCAAGTTGCTACAGAAAAGAGGATGGAAAGAATTACCGGAAGAAGGCAAGAGCTATGGGCTGCACATGGTAAGATAACCCCCACACTTTCAGTTTTAAAACAGCAGTCATATCATAGAGATTTTCAGCTCTTAATCCATGCACATGCTCTTAGAAGAAGTCTTCCAATGGAAGTGGATGCTGATTTCATAAATTTTACATTTGGAAGTGAGCAAGATGGATGTTATCTTGCTGCCCCAAGCATTGTAACCCAGCTGGAAATTGGTGGTACGAGTGTAAGTAGTAGAAATCATGTTTTATGGGTTTTAAGACACGCTGTCATAAAAATTCATATTGTTATCAACATTTTCAGTTTGCCCAACATTGTATTTGTAGCCATACAAGTAGTCTCAGCCATACATGGGAGTAATCTTCAGTTTGTTGATGTTGTTGAAGCATTTTCAGTCCCCATATGGTTGATTTTTGAAGTATGACAGTTGTTATCCTATTCTTTTTGTTGTTGTCCGCATCAGAACCAGCCCATTAACCCCTTTTATGACAGTCACCAAAGTGTTTTCAGTCACAAGGGGAAGGGTTTTCCACCTACCATCAATGAGGGATTGTTTGTCGTTGTTTTAGAAGAGTTTCCGCCACCATAATGCTAATTTTGAGTGAGAAATTGCAATGGTACAACTACAGCCATACTTGGGACAGCGTGAATGGACCTTTAAGAGTCCATCATATGAAGGGGAATTTTGAGAAAATGCAAGCAAAGGAAGAAAGCTAGTTCACATATCTATGAGGCATGAAGAAAAAAGGCTAGGTTGGAGGAGATAAAAAAGCAAATTAGAAGATAAAACAAGTTCCTTAAGAGGTCAATCATGGGGAAAATTCACCCTTATGACACTTGGCGCCAACTAAAGGGTATAAGAAAAGTCGCATAGGTTCATTTGCACATCACTTTTTGGCATATATACTTTATCAATTTGGACTCTAGGGATGTTTGCTTTATTTCCAACTCTACTAAGGGCAAAAATCCATAGTGCGGCATCCAAGGAGGACGACAACCTTCCTTGTGGCATATTGGAGAACAAAAATCTCCAAAATTAGAGGTGAGAAGGAAATTATTCAAGATCCTCTTGTTGGTTTGTATTTAGGGCATCAAGGAGAAGACCTATCAAGAGCATTTGCATTGTTTGGAGCCCCTCTCCTAGGGAGAGACTAGGGTTGAGGGGACCCTACCCCATTACAAAGAGTTATCGTTTACTTACATATTGGCCAAAGTATTTATCTTCAAGGGCAGTCATGATCCAAAATATCAAAAACAAAAAACAGTATATGATATCCATTATATATGATATACATTATATAGCAGTCCCAAGGATAATACTAACAACAAAAAGTTAACAAGCAGCAGATTCCAAACCATAACATTTCATTTCTCTTTAACCAGCTCGTCCACCGTCTCCATGCATCCATTCCATTCTTTGACCAGTGTTGCGATGGTCTCCTTCCAGTATTTGTAGTTGGGTTCTTTGATCACCACCTTCGGGCTGTGCCATCCAACTCTTTTTCTTTAGCCAATTCCATTGACTGTATCATCTCTGCCAACAGTTTGAGATGGAAGATAGTACTCTTTACATTAAGAACATGGGCATCTCTGATTTGCATAATGATTCCTTTCATTTTCAGCATCTCTTTCTCCATTTCCATTCTATTGGCATTTGCATTTTTGAAATTTTCACTGAGGATGATGGTAGACATTTTATCAACTTTTTCTTGCAGCTCCTTAATGTCCATGGTGAGCAAACTGATTTTGTGCTGTTGATGTCATTGTTCAATTTGTAGTTCTCAAAATCTCTCATGAAGGCATGAGTTTTGACAAGTAGATGTTTCTTGGGCCGAGAAAAGCTCCATCTGGGCCATTTTCAGATTGTGAAGACAAGTGGATAGCTTCCTCAGTATTCTTGGAAGACTCTGTTCTTTTAAGCTCTCAACATCCTCACTACTCGCAGCTTCCCCTTCCACTTTCTCTTGAGAGGATTCCTTCTGTGAAGGGGTTTCACCAGGGCCTTCATCAGAAACATAGGTGATGTTATCCTCCTCAGCCCGACCCGAAAACTGAACTTTCCTGAACTGAGACATGTCTCCCCCTTTACCCATGCTAGATCTAGTACATTTGGCCACTGGGTTCCCCTGACCAGTTTCATCACAGCTATCCTCCTTAGGTTCCATACTCCCTGACCTTTTACCCAATGCAATGTTTGAAGGCGAGGCCCCAAATTTGTCATTTTTTCCCAACAGGGGAGTGCTCAGCCGGATGATAGTTTTTATCAGACCCTGGTGTAAGGGGATAATGAAAGTGCCTTTCTTCACCAAAGTTATAGATTTTTCAGAGAAGAGAATAAGTAGAAAGGAAAGTTATATGGTTTTGCATTGCGAATATGGTTTAACATTGGAAAATGGTAACCATATATTACTTTATATCTACCTTCCAATGTGATATAAGACATGAGCAGTTTGGCAATTTCATCATATGGAGAGGGCAACTTACACCTAGCATAGCCATTATGAAGAGAAATAGGTTCCCCTTTTCCTTGGAAAAAATAGTCAATCTCAAGACTGTAATCAGATTTGGGTTTAAAAATGCTTCTACCTTCAAGCGCAAGACCAGTCACCTTAGCAATAAGCTTGGGAGAAATAGTAAGGGAACAATTGCCCACCTAGATTTTGCCCTCGTTCCACGTTTTTTAGCAACCGCTTCACTCAGGACTTTCATCATAGCCCTCAAAAGTTTTGAAAAAGACAAGCAATCCCACCTTCTCGAGGAGAACTTCGGCCTCCTTGGAAATCTCTGGACACCTTGAAGGTTCCATGCATACCAAGTCTCCTCCCATCCTTCTGTGCACAGAAAATCTCTTACAAATCAAAATGGCCTGAAAATCAGTGGTTTCTATTTTCAGCTTCTCCAAAACCAAAAAGGCCCACCGCCGTGTGAACAAAAGAATCCAACTCACACAAGTAAGATAAAATCATGAGAGGTTACTGGCATGAGTGGGAGAGTTAGCAACATTATTAAAGGCTCCCTCCCTTTTCATGATTTCAATGAATTTTGCATTCATTCCAACAAGTTTCTCAACTATATGGAGACCCTTAGAGATAACCCCAAGATTAGCAACAAAATCAGCACCATTATTGCCTTCCCTATACACATGGTTAAAAGAAATATTCACAAAAGAATTTAAAAAGATTTAGTTTTAGATAAAATCTTCAATAGATATGGAAGGATTGGAAGAACCCCTCATACAAGAAATAATGTACAACGAGTCTCCTTCCACT
This sequence comes from Taxus wallichiana var. yunnanensis, assembly GCA_018340775.1. Lineage (NCBI taxonomy): Eukaryota > Viridiplantae > Streptophyta > Pinopsida > Cupressales > Taxaceae > Taxus > Taxus wallichiana. Next base: position 357,275,525 of record CM031243.1, on the reverse strand, counting down.
TCCAGGAGATTGAAACCTTTTTCCTTTTGCAATCTTCACCCCAGAATAGAGCAGTTGCCTCGCCACATTGTTAGATTGTTTTCCAAGGTCAAAGAAGTAAGCAAGAATAAATCGACCTAAAGAGTCTCTTATGACTCCTCCTCCCCCTGCTTTCCCCGGGTTCCCTTTTTCTGCACCATCAAAGTTAAGTTTTAGAGAGCCTTCACAAGGAGGATTCCACTTAATCCCCACTCTAGGATTAGGACTATTAGATTGAGGAATCCCTGAGACATGCCAATTCTCTAAGAAATGTTGTTCATAATCCAAAATTTCCAATTTTTTTTCCGAGGATTGAGAAATTGTTTCTAACTACTGAAAAAGATTTTTTATTGACAGTTTGATAGGGATACTCTTGTCCTTGAAAATCCTTCTATTTCTCTCCTTCCAGATTTCCCACCAGAGATGGCTTAAGCTTATGATCCACATATTTTTAAGCCCTTGACTATGAAAAGGGCATACCCATTGGTTCCAAGCTTCCTTTATATCTTTGGGGATAACCCAATTAACCGAGAAGCCAGTCAAAATTGAGGAGAACAGTTGATGTGCATACGTGCATTCCAGAAACATATGATTTATAGATTCCATTTTTCTTTTGCATAGCACACATCTATTAACCCATTGGAAGCCTCTTTTTTCCAGATTATCAACCGTGAGAATTTTGTTTCCAAAAGTGAGCCACTGAAACACATTTACCTTAGGAGTAATATTCTTGTTCCAAATCTTCCCTGCCATTAAATCTTCTTCTCCAGTTTGACCCTCAAAGAAGAGGCCATAGGCTGATTTGACAGTAAAATTTCCACAAGGTTCCTTATCCTAGATGATTCTATCTTGGTCTTTGTTGTTATATGATACATAATTTTGTAAGAACTCATTGATCCCTCTCATTTGATCATTTAGATCTGTCTATCCATTTCCAAAGTTTTCCATGTCTGAAAACTCTCTTCCATAGCCATGTAGTTGTTCACCTTTACTCCATATTTAGCTTCCATTAATGCAGAGATTTGTGGAAATTTATCTTGGAGGGTAAAATCCCCGCCCATTTGTCTTTCCAAAAATCTATCTCATTGCCTCTTCCTATTTTCCATCTGCTGCCCTTGTTCAAAATTTCTTTGGCCCAGTTAATGGCTTTCCAAATGCATGAGCCATTGAAAGTCACTTGTTTAAACATCCATCTTTTGTCATTATTATCCTGCCAATATTTTCTCTTAAGGATTCTGGCCCAAACTCCATTTTCCTTAGTTAGTCTCCACCCAATCTTGGCAAGTAGAGCTTTATTCATTTTGGACCAATCTCTGAGACCAAGTCCCCCAAGCTTCTTGGGTCTGCACACTCTGCTCCATGCAACTAAAGGAATTCTATCCTTACTTTCTGTACCACTCCATAAAAACCTCTTTTGGATCTTTTCCAATCTTTCCCCAATTGTGACAGGAAGTTGGTATATTGACATGGCATACAGGGAGGCTCTAGAGAGAGCTAATCAGAAGAGTAATTTTTCCAGCTTGGGATAAAAGATTAGCTTTCCAACCTGCTAATTTCCTTTCAAACCTTTCAATTAGAAAGTTCCACTCAGAACAGGAGGGCCTCCTATCTCCAAGAGGAATGCCTAAATATAAGGTGGGAAAGGGTTTGTAGGTACATTCAAAAATTTCAGCAATCTTCTTGCAGTGACTGTCCATAGTGTTCAGGAAAAAAAGAGAACTTTTTTGAAATTAATCAGCTATCCCGAGACATCCATATAATCATCTAGAATGCTTTTGAGTTTTCTAGCTTCCGGAACAGTAGCTTCCCCCACCACAAAAGTGTCATCAACAAAGTGTTGATGAGAAACTTTATCCATCTCAAGTGCCGGAGAAATCCCTTTGATGGAACCCTTTTCTGTTTCAACATTGAGTCTTCTACTGAGAGCTTCTGCCATTAAAATAAAGAGGAAAGGGGAGATGGGATCCCCTTGCCTTAATCCTTGTGTGCTAGGAAAGAACCCAATAGGACTACCATTCATGAGAATAGAAAACCAAACATTGGAAATGCAAGCCTGAACCATTTGTCTCAAATCATGTCAAAGCCAAACCTTTCAAGGATTTTGTCTAGAAAGCTCCACGAAACCCTGTCATAAGCTTTTGCCATATCCAGTTTTAAGAATAAAGCCGACTTCTTACTAATTTTTCCATATGAATAGTCTCTTTGATAGTGATTATCCCATCTTGTATTTGTCTACCTATAACAAAGCCCCTTGTTGTTCCGAAATGATGTTAGGCAGGATCATCTGAAGCCTGAGTGCCAGAATTTTCATACAAATTTTATAGGAGGTGTTACAAAGACTTATAGGTCTAAAGTCTTTTAGTTCTATAGCATTACTACACTTTGGAACCAGAGTCAGAAAGGTGCATTTCATATCCTTTAACATGACCTTCTTCTTGAAGAATTCCCTTACTGCATCAAAAACCTCTTTTTTGATAATGTCCCAAAAAAGTTTGAAAGAAAAAGGTGGGAAAACCATCTGGTCCAGGAGCCTTGTCCAGGCTGAGGAGTTTGACAAAGAAATTCCACTTCCTCCATTGAAGGAATCTCTAAAAGCATGGCGTTATCTTCTCGTCGATACTAACTTAGGGATACAATTAAGGAATACCTGTTCTTTCAAGAGATTATGATCCTGATTGTTTGAGAGTAAATTTTGAAAGAAAGAGATAGTCACTTTGTCAATATCTTCTTGTTCCTCAATCATGACACCTCCCTCCTTTCTGATTTTGTTGATTCTATTAGAGCTTCTTCACTTTAAGGTGGATAAGTGGAAGAATCTAGTGTTTTTGTCTCCTTCCTTTAACCAAGTGATTCTGGATTTTTGCCTCCAGAAGATTTCCTCTTTCCCAGGATATTGTGGTAGTCCGCCAGGAGAGATCTTTCCTTTACATGGTCAGCATGATCACTCTCAATAACCTGACTTTCAGTACTTCTTTGGATAAGTGAAGTTCCTCTCTGATTTCCACCTTCTTTTGGAAAATATTCCCAAAGCATTTTTTATTCCATTCTTTAAGGTGAACTTTTACATTCTGAAGTTTTTTAGAAAGTCTAAACATCGTTGTTCCTTTAACCTTTAGTTTCCACCATTCTTTGATGAGATCATTCAACTCCTCATTTTGGAGCCACATCTTCTCAAAATGGAAGGGGGTTCTTCTTCGAGAAGGATTCTTGATTTGAAGGAGAATGGGGTTATGGTCGGATCCAATCCGAGGAAGTGAAAAAAGGGATAAGTCTTGGTTTAACCATTCCTCTAAAACCATAGCCCTATCCAATCTGACTTGAATATGTTGAGAGCTAGATCTTCTATTTGACCAAGTAAAGTTGCTACCTTTTAGATCTATGTCATGGAGTTGGGAAGAAGATATGAACATGTTAAAATCCTCCATGCCAACAAGAGAACTCCTTAGAACCTCCTTTTTTCCCCCAGAGTCCTTGGGGTATTGAAGTCCCCCATAACAATCCAGCAGAGCCTTTGATAGAGTAATTGAAAGAAAGGAGATGGTGCCAAAGTTGTTTCCTTTCTTTGTGATGGGTAGGAGCATAAATATTTGAAATAACCCATATACTTCTATTTTCAAGATCTTTCATCATCACAGCCATATGGTTATCTCTCTTAACCAACAGAGTACCCTCAAACTTATTCGGGTTCCAAACCACAGCTAAACCTCCGGAAGCTCCTTTCGAGCTCACAACAAAGGCTTTAGAATTCTTCCAAGCATAATTTACAAGAGGATAGGAAGGATTCTTCTTTCATTTTAGTTTCCTGCACAACAAGCAAATCAGTTTTCTGTCTTTCAATCATATCCTTCAGGATTCTCCACTTCACAGGACTATTCAGTCCTCTCCCATTCCAAGATATGTAGTTCATTTTCTTAGGTTGGGTTTATTTTTCCTAAAGACCTTCTAGTCCAAACACATCTGTTTCCCTGAATCTATCTCCTTTTGGGTTTTTTTTTCCTTGATTCCAATTTATTCGGTCTACCCTGTTTGCTATTTATAGCTTCCACATTAATAGGGTTTTCTTCCTCCAGGAGAGGTGTTGAACATGAAGAATCCCCCTTTTTTCCTTTTGGTTCTATTTTCTTTTTCCGGATATTAATTTTTCCCCAGAAGGGTTTTTTAATCCAGAACTAGGGCCTTCTTTCTTCTCCTCAGGCTCCTTGATTGGGGTCAAGAGATCCTCAATAGAGGGAAAAACCTCCATCCCTTTGATGAAATTCATATCCATATTCTGGTCCTTGGAAGCATCTAAATCTGTTTTGTCCTCAGCCATTTCCGTGCTCTTATTAACCTCCTTTTCCTTTACTGCCTTTGAGATTAGATCATTCTTGACAGATTCATTTGCAAATCCCTTCTTTCAAGTTAAAATTACCAATGTCAATCTTCCTGCCTTTCATAAGATCCATCAAATTTTCCTCCTCTTTTTCTTTTACCTTAGATTCTGACTTTGACAAAAATTTAGATTTCCTTCTGTTGGTTACCAGAGTGAAACCATCCTCGTCCTTTTCCTTTGCTACTTTTGAACTAGGGCTTTCTTCCACCGTCTTTTCCTTTATGCGAAGAGGAGAGAAAACTTCCGGCATGGAATTGGAAAAAGCTTTCCTGTGATCCTCCGCACTTTGCATAATGCCTTTCCCCTTTTCCTCATTACCCTCCTTAGCTGTGACCGGGATAAACACTTTAGAAACTTTAAACTTACAGCTCTGAGAGGAGTGGCCCCATCCATTGCATTTAGAGCATTTAGCTGGAGAGCTTTCCATCTCAATCCTTTGATCCCATATCCCAAGTTTTGATTTGAGTTTAATACTACTCGGGATTTCTCTATCCGCAATAGTGTAGATGCAAAAATGGGCACAAATAAGGCGGGACATTTGTCTGGTGGCATTATCAATAATAACAAAGGTACCTAGCGTATTAGCTATACCTTTCACAATATCCTCATGCTAGAATTCCAGAGGGAGGTTTGGAAGGCGGATCCAAACCGGGAATTGGTTCAAATTTTCTTTTTCCGGATTGAAAGAGGTTCCCATTTCCGTAAATACCAACCTGACTTTCCCCAAAACCAGGGACCTTCTTCCAAAGCCTTTTGCATATCTTCTTGAAGGTTAAAGAAAAAGGAAAAAACCATTCGAAAGAGCACATACCTCTAGATGCCCTTTAGGGGACCACTTCAGTTTGGTCCATCTTCTGACTATGCATCAATATTAGGCCTCCCTCCCATCAACTTCCCAACTAAAGCCTTATTCAAGTTTTCGATGTAGAATGCAAAAGCTGGTCAGGAATTTCAAGAATGTAACCAGAGCTTTCCTTGGTCGCTTGAAGAAAAAACCTTTTGTTTTTCAGAGACGAATCATCATTTTTGACAACATTAGACCAAGTTTCTTTGGGTTTCAAACTATATTCCTTTCACTGATAACTGAAACTTCTATTTCTCCTTCCTCCCACATTGCATCCTGTTCCTCTGGTCTGGGCAGGATTTCCCTTCCATCGCTTTCCCTCCCAAACAGTTTCAAAAATCTTCTTCGCGCTCTATTTCTCAAGAGATTGTTGAATTTATGAACAATGTTAATAAATAATTTTGCAGATGGGTATTTGCTTGAATTTAATGGTGAAAAGTGCCCTACAATATTCTTAAAGTTTTTATCTATGTTGTGGATGGTTTCTATGATGATATTTGGTTGAATTTTCACTCTTTGCAAGCTGTTGTCCTAAAAATCAAACTCCGCTCACCGTTCTAATTTTCAGTTTGCTTTTATAAAAAATCGAAGTTTACTTCACTTGGGGTTTATGTTATTTCCTTGTTTTTCAGTTTCAGCCTTAGAAAGGGACATTACGGGGTAGTAGTCAAAAGAATGAGACAAAGAAATCCCGTGACTATGACAAAAACAAGAAGTTGGGAAGAAGAAAATTTACATTCATTATTTGTGACCATCTCCTATGAAACTTCAAAACAAACAAGAATGTTTTCATATGTGAAACCGCATACCACTTATGAATTTGATTGCTCGACGAGGATAGCCTCTACCCATTTGGTAAAATAGTCGGTTGTAAGAACGTAAGTCGCCACAATTAAAAAGGCTTTTCAATAACAACTTGTCTCGAGAGGTAAAGCAAAAACTTGGGTCCCGCTTACAAATTGTTGGCATGCTTCACATTTTGAAACCCATTTATAAGAGTCTTTGAACACCGAGGGCCGATTATATTGAACTTTAAGGATTTGAATGCAATGACTGCAAAGAGAAATGACCTCCACATGCCTTGTGAAATGCCTCCCAAAACCTCTTTGTTCATTCTTTATCTACACATCTCAAGAATGTTCCATTCAATTGTTTTTTGAAAAAGTGGCATTCCATATGATACATTTGGCAGCTCTTAACTTCAAAGTTCTCTTTTGTTCGACATTGAGGTGATTGGGAAATTTTCCATTTAACACAAAAATGAGATATCATAATACCACTAAAATGACCCAATAAAAGTGCCGAAGGAAGTTCTTCATCACAAACTTGATCTATTTTTTCAATATTGTTTTTTGCGATCATCTAACATAGTCCCGTCACTCTGTCCAAGTTTGTTGGCTTGATATCCAACTTGTATTATTGCACTTTGGAAATCCAACTTCCACTTTTAGAACCAAACTCTTGTTGAGTTAAAATTGATATCACGGTTGTATCTAAAACCGTTACTATTGTGTGAGAATTTAGAATTTAAAATCTGAGATGCTTGACTGTTTGTACTATTGCATTAGCATGTTTTTCAACAACGCAATACTTCAGTTCATGATCTTCTAACTCGTAGCTCATGAAATAAATCGATAATTATATCCCTTCATTGTTCTTTTGCACTGAATACTTGAGAGAATATGTTTAGAGGCATAACTATAGATGATGACTCCTTTCTTAAATTTTGGACACACAATCACTATATGGCTCTCTTGAATTCGCCAAAGGCCTTCTTACCATCAAGATTTCATTTAAAGCGGTGTTACACGAGGACATTCCCCCGAAACCAAGTGACTTGGATGTCCCGGATGTCTTGGGACAACAAGAAGGGGGCGAAACATACCCCCCTGCATTTCTGAAAGGGCGGGAAAGGAGGGGAGCGTCTCTAGGATGTCCCTGAATAGCAGGGACGATTCACGGACATCCCCATTTTTGGGGACATCGGGAAGTCGCGGGTACTTTGGGTTTTTGGAAAAAAAAAAAAAAAAACATTTTTTTATATTAATTTCTTTGTTGTTTTCTCTTTAAAAACTGATTTTTAAATTGTACTCTTGTAGTATAAGATTGTTTTTGAAAGCCACTCAGCTCTATTCAAAAAAAAAGTTTGTATGTATAAATCTAATTAAAATTCACTTTGGTCCAAAACTTAAAAAGTCTTTATGTATATTTCTATATTAAGGAAAGGTTGTGTAGATAGTACAGGCATAAGGCATGGATCAAAATGTTTACCAGTTAACATAACCCAACAATATTGTATTACAAAGACATTAAGAATCAAGAGTGATATATGAATACAGAAATTTTTAGCACAAATGCACATGGTGGACTGTCACAAACTACTAATCATAATTTTTTTAAAATTTATTTGTATATTTTTAATATTTATAACTTTATATATTATTTTAATAGTCGTCCCCCGCTAATCCCCCACCGTCCCGAAATTTTTGACATGTTTTATCGTCCCGAAAAATCCATCCCCACGTCTTGCCATCCGAGCCTTAGGTAACACTGATTTAAAGGTTGTTTTCCCACACATCATTTCTGCGATGTCTGTTTAATTCAGCAAATTTTGAGGCAAACCTTCTTAACAAACTCACTATACCAAAGAATGAGTGAACTCTTGGTTGAATCACTTTCACCCTTTCAAGATCGATTTTTGTTACTTCTTTTGGTGTGACCCAAAAAAACCATTTTGTTACAATGAAGATAAGACTTTTTGGATTCAAGGAGATCCCATGGCTTTGGAATATTTCAAAAACCAATTGAAGATGGTCATAATCATCATTCCTTCTTTTAGAAAATATTGTGAGATCACCAAGATATATAGATGATTTTGTTCTTCATGTCACCAAAATGCAAGGTCCATTACTAGTACAGGTCGGGTAAGAGGGGGCCAAGTGAATGGCAGCCTTTCCCGCAACATAGACTCAACTCACTCCAATGGACACTCACTAAACACAACACTTTTAGGCGTGGAACCAAAATTCAATATTTATTGCATTTTTCACTCTATTTAAGAGATTCCACAAACTCACATACTTTACTACTTGAAATACAAATGAAGAAGACTACAGCACCACAATCCCTCAAATAACTTAGTACAATCCTCTATTTTGTGTTGGTTAAACACCAATCTCACCCTCGCAAGCTCCTTTTTGCTCTCTCGGCTCTCCTCCCAACTAAAGGAATCCAAATCCTTCCCGACTACCTCTAACAATATGGACTGCCTCTTCAAAGTCTCAAGCATTTTGAAAATGCTCGACATCTAACATCTCGTCATTCGGGAAATTAGTTTACTTTTGTTTTCCACACTAGCAAAATCTCCACTTTTTGTAGACTGGTAGTTGCAAAACCACCCGACTAATGTTGACATGCAAGTTAAAAACGCAGCCTGCGTTAACCAAAAGTTTCATCATCTATAAAAAAGCGTCAATGTGATCCCTAACAAATGAATGAAACCTCATGCACCTAATGTTCCTGGAATGTTGGAGCTATAGAGATTCTTCTTCTTGACTTGTTTTGATCATCTTCGACATGAACCAAATTGTCGACAAGTTGACCCCCGTCGAGACACATAAGCATCAACGTATGTCTTTGGATAATGCAAGATTGCTTTTGGACCTAAATGCTCCTGCATCATAAACCATAGGTATGTAAATGATCCGTGAGCTCACGTTCATGAACCTTTTTGAGCTCTTCCAATATGTTTTTCCATACTTGGCAATCTAGAAAGCACTCATCCAAGTGGCATCTTCAGCTGCTCTATCTTTCCACTTGACTAAATACTCTTTGTACTAGATGTGGATTCATTCGCCATTATTATCTCTTAGTTGTCTCCAATCTGAAATTAAAAATTTGAACCCATATCCGTAGCACTTGCTTGTCGCTCGTGGTAATGGTACAAATCTGTTACATTGAAGATAGGCGAGATATCAATCCCACCAAGTAGCTCTAACTCATAGATATTCACAGCAAACCTTCTCATAATCTTACACAGCCTAATCTTATCCACTTGAGATTGTTACGTGTACCTTTTAGAAACCATTATTTTCTAAAATGAGCCAAAACCAAGTCACCCACTTGGAATTGTTGTTCTCTACACTTGAGATCAGCATGGTGCTTGTATCTCATCGTGCTCTTATACAGATTTTCTTTCACTTTCTGATGTATTTCATGCATCTACTCACAGAAATCCTCCACGACAATCTATCCAAATCAATTGTCTCTCAACTTGACAAAACCTCTAGGGTTGCAACCATACACAATTTGAAATGGGGTCTTGGTTGAATTTCAATTAACTGAGTTGTTGTAAGAAAACTCGACTTGTGCTAGAATTACATCCCATCTTCTAGGCTTGTTCCCTGCTAAGCATCTTAGGAAATCCCCGAGGCTTCTATCCACTACCTACAGTTGCCCATTTGTTTGTGGATGATAGGATGAACTGAAATTCAACCTTGAACCCAACTTTTCAAAAATCAAGAACTGACTTCCATCCATCAAATGTAAAGCTTCCATGAAGGATTCATATGAGAGTGTCAAAATGTTCAGAACAAGACCCTGTTCATCATCATCCACCTTTTAGTTCATGGTATCAAGTTGGTCTCAGAGATCTTTCATCTGAAGGTGTTCTAATAGGGACCCACCCTCATGCATCTTTGCTGAAAACAACAAATTCTTCAGGTACAAGACCTGCCTTTTCTCCGCAGTCAGATGTTTGTTCTTCAAACTAGTTTATAGCACACTTGCCTCAGTAGTGGCGTTCCAAACCTCGAGTACCAAATAATCTGACATTGACAATTTTAACAATAGTAAGGGCTCCTTATGACGCATGTCATAATCCGCAAAAATCGCAACAAGCCTTCCTTCAGTGCCAAAATGATTTTATCATGTAATCTCGATACTTGGCGATTGTCAAAATCTTGTGACTCTATATACTTTTGACCAGTCAACTTCTACGCTCCGGCAGAACCAGGTTATGAATAATGGCCATTATTTACCTCTAACCTAGAAATCAACGCAATAGAAAATGCAAAGGCTAGATGGAAATTTGCAAATAACCAAATCACATAAAATCTCGTACAACTCTGTACAGGTACAAACAACAAATACTACAAACTATAAATTACCACAGTTCAAAATTAGTAGTTGACTAGTTTGTGCTTTGAAAAATCACAAAAATCAGAAACTATACTAGAAACTCTACACATACTTCATGGTCTAGTGAAAAGTGTTTGGATTTGCAATCTCAAACTAGTTTCGCATGCAAATTACAATTTTGGACATTCACTTTTGCAAAAATTCAATTGAAAACAGTCTTCACATTTTCCTTTGCCCATGGTCCCTCCTACCTGGGAAAATGTCATGCCCTAGTGATCCGGTTTGTCTCATGAATCTATCCTACACAATCTACAACGCTTTTGCTTAAATATTTATAAACATCTCCTTACTCCTATTGCTCGTGTTCTCCTTTGTCTTTAATGATATTTGCAGATTCCCGTGCCCTTGACGTCTTCCTTCATCTGTTGACCTCCTTCACTGTCGTTTTAGACTGAAAATGACCTTTTCAGTGCCCTCAACATCTATCTCCTATCATGATTGAAAAAACTAGCTAGAAAAGTGACTCATGTTTCTTCTTTAATTATGTGACTGTTAACAAATGTGATTTCTCTTAAGTTAAGTCTCTACAAAAAGTAAATAGGTGGTCTTTGTTGTGCATGCCCTAACGACACAATTAACAATCACTTTTGCCACATGAATGGCAAATTCTCCGCCTTTGATATGCAACAATGGTAATTCCTCCACTTTCGATTTGGTCAGTGCAGGTCTGCACAGCCTCTCCATTCTTCTCTGACTTGAGCTTGTTGTCTGTACCCTACTCCACAGGCTCCCTTGCACTTTGAACACCAATGGTTTTGATACTAATTTTAGAAGATGAGAGAGAACGAAGAGACAATGAAAGGCGCACAGCACACTTCGAGATTTGTGTGTTGGTCATATTGATTATGTTGTAAGTAGTTATATTAGTTGGAGGTAGTTTATAATTAATTATTGATTAACTATAATGGTTAATAACTTTAACAGTTTTCGATTTTGACAATGACACATCTATTAGTCCTCCTTGCCCATGGTATGTGACATTCACAACAATTGATCCGGGACCTATACATGAGCATCCCACCGATGGGATAATTGGACTCCTAACTAACCTCTTATGCCACTCAAGCGCGACTACTTACTATACATAGCTTCTTAGAGTATATCATTTTTCCCAGCTCAATTGCTTGCGCATGACCACCCCCTCTTGAGATCAATCAATTCTTCAACTTTTATATTGCGCTTCTTAGAGTATATCATTTTTCCTATACGTAGCTTTTCAATTGCTTGCTTGTTTGCATGACCACCCCCTCTTGAGATCAATCAATTCTTCAACTTTTATATTGCGACAATGTACATATAACATTACACCGACTTTTTAGCACTTGGGTTTGATTGTCCCTCGATCCCAATCCCCTACCTAGATATGGGCATTGAAATATCTATATCTATCTCAGGGCAGTCAAGTGTTGACTACATATATATATATATATATATATCTAGAATAGAATGGAATAGAATATAGCTACTAGTCGGTCGGGCCCATATCTATCCATCTATATAGGGGAGGGCCCCGACGACCCAGATGCTCTGCCAACTACCAACTACCGACTACTGACTCTATATGGACTCTACTATAGAGTCTAGGATAGGTATGACAAGGCACATACATCATATATTTGGGCCCATCCACCATAGAGAGAGGGGAGAGTAGGCCCCGGATGAGGGGCCCCTATATTATGGAGGGGCCTATCTATACCCTATACATCGACCATGCCATAACTAGAGGACGGCCCGGTGAGGGTATACCCTATATGGCTCGGCCTCCATATCGAGATCGGAATCTATATGGAGGGGATTGCCATAGCTAAGAAATATAGGGGGCTCCCCTCCCTCTACCCCCCGTCCCCTCAATTAAGTGTCATCCCCCATTAACATCAGTATTGACCCGACAATACATTCCATGTATAGGGCATTCACATTCATCCCCATCTCATCGGGTGCCCCCCCTCTCTCTATGGGGTATAGGGGTGATTCGTTGACACTCACACCTCTCCCTCAACTAGAGATAGAAAGTGGGGGTCACATCCATCTATTATCTACATGATATGATGTGATTACTTCACGAATAGATGACCCTCTCCCATCCGAGGAGAGATAGGGGTAGATGGTTATGGATATATCCCAACCCCATCTCATCAACCCAATGCCCCTTGCCCATCTATACTCGATCCCATATCTATAGAGGGAGGGGACCCTATCCCTATCTATATATGGGGATGGGGGCAATAGAATAGATCTATCTGGGGCCTATCTATATGTGGGGCACCCTCCTATAGAAATTATAGATATAGCGCCACCCTCAATAAATATGGAATTGAAACTCAACTACTCCGAGAAACCCTTAACCGCGACGAGCTTCCAAGCTTCATCCATTCTAGACCTCCGTGGATTCCGAGGAAAGAACAAAGATTCATTCCGTGAAAAACAAAGAACACTATCACTATGTTCAAGTCATTTTAGATAGACGTTCGCTTTCCTGGATGAGATTTCGGTTATAAGTAGCCCCTCCTCAATCGTATATATAGATAGTGAACTCCAAAGATTCATCCCAAGATTTGATTCCTCGATCCCACCACCGTCATCTTGAGTCAGCTTTGGCCCTTTCCTATTTGAGTGTTTATCCTATCTTAGATGTCCATACTAAATATCAATGACATATGCATATATGTGTTCGACATGCAATCTGATCTATTGACTATTACATATTTTTGAGACACATTACACCTCATTACGGCATACTATTTTTCCATCTTTGGCTATTCAACCTTGTTTTGTCATGACACACACTAAACTTGCATGATTATATTTGCCTATGCTTACACACAATATGACACTTGATATACACTAACTCTCACCCATTGGAGCATGCACCTACTACGAGTTCTTACAAATATTCTATCAAATATGACTTTATAATGGGGGCATATCACTTGCCCACATTTGGTAGTCAGCATGTGTGCACAACCTCTTCACTCTTCTCCGACTTGACCTCATTGTTTGCACCCTACTCCAAAGGCTTCCCCAAACTTCGAACACCAATGGCTCCATACCAACGTTTGGAAGATGAGAGAGATAATGGAGAGAAGCTGGAAGGCACACAAAGACACTTTGAGATTCATCTATTGGTCATAATTATTATGTTGTGTGCGGTTACATTAGTAAGAGGTAGTTTATAATCGACTATAGTTAACACTAAGTAATAATTAATTAATACCTTTAACACGTATCAAATCCTCGACTATGACACATCTTTTACTCCTACTTGCTCATGGCATGTGACATTCACAACAATTGATCCAAGACTTATACATGAGCATCCCGTTGATGGGATAATCGGTTAGCACTCCTAATTGGCCTCTTATTCTAGCTCATGTGTGACACTTCCTATACATAGCTTCTTATTGTATATCATTTTTTTCCGTACTTAGTTCTCAATCGCTTGCTTGCTTGTTTGTTGTAAGGAGTCACATTAGTTGGAGGTAGTTTATAATCGACTATTAGTCACCACTAAGCAATAGTTAATGAATACCTTTAACACTTATCTAATCTTAATGACAATGACACATCTATTACTCTTACTCCTTGCCCATGGCATGTGACATTCACGACGATTGATCCAAGACATATACATGAGCATCCCATCGATGAGATAATCGGTTAGCACTCTTAATCGGCCTCTTATTCTAGCTCGGGTGTGACACTTATCAGTACATAGCTTCTTACCGTATATTGTTTAATCTTGACGCAGCTTCTCCATCGCTTGATTGTTTGCATGACCACCCTCCTCGAGATTGATTGATTCTTCTACTTTTCTAATGCGGACCGTGTACATACGACATTATATTGACTATTCTCCTATCCCTTGGGTTTGATTTGATTGTTGCATCGCTCTTTCCCACTTGATTGTTTATCCCATCTTGGATGTCCATACTAGCTATAAATGACATACACTTATATATGTTCAACAAGCAATCTAATCTATGACATGTTTTTTCAAGAAACATTACACCTCGTTGTGGCGTACCAATTTTCCATCTTTTCCTATAAAACCTTGCTTTGCCATAGCACACATTGATCTTACATTATTATATCTCGCTAATGCTTTCATGCATTATGACACTTACATATACACTAACTCTCACCCATTGGGGCATGCACCGACTACAAGTTCTTACAAATATTCTATGAGATATGGCATTACAATGGGGGCATATCACTTGTCCCCGCCCCATTCCCCCGCTCCTAATATTCTATGAGATACAACATTACTATGAGGGCATATCGCTTGCTCTTACCCTCCTTGAGAGTGCTTTGCTACTACGCCTTGCTATACAATATGCTTTGACATATATTATACACCATAGTTCGCATACTGTACTCGGCATACCAAAAAGTTTGGACAAAGAAAATGCTCAAAAATACTCGAGGACTTAAAAAAATACTTACTTTTCTTTAAAAAAAACATAAATTTTATACAAAATACAATTACGAATTGTATCAAATGAGTATTGGTGAGCACTCACCATGAGTATTGGTGAGTATTTGTAAATATTTCCTAGTATTGTCGAGTATTGTTGAGCACTCTCAAAAAACTCGCCAAAACTTAGGATCGGGAGACTTGTGAGTATAATTCAAATAACTCACCCACTTTTAAATTTCATCAATTATTCGCAGACTCGTTGAATATGTAAACTATACTCTAGATTATCTCGGGACCTTCCCCTTTTCTCCATTGTGTGCCCCTAAGCCCTTCGCGATTGGCCGATTGCTTGCTTGTTACAAATATATTGAAGATAAGGCAAAAACATTCAAATATTCAAGATAAGGCAAAAATATTCAAAACATTTTAAAAATTTAA